>JAPTGZ010329628.1:0-40257 GCA_029814645.1 Fowleria isostigma | reverse complement strand
GTCCTAAAGCAGCTGTTACTCAGCAGTCGTCACAGATAGGAAGCCTCCTGTTGACGTGATGTCTCCTGCCAGCTTGTTATCATGCCTCTTACCATTGCATAACTGAAGCCAAATAAATGTGATTTTGAGCTCAATCGGTGGAGATAAAAGAAAATGGGTGGGACAAGGAGAGCGGTGGTGAAGAAACTACAGTCTCAGCCAACAACAGGCTCAGAAACAAAAAATAAATGAATAAATGAGGAGAAAAATTCTGGTTGTGTTTTGTCTGCCTTGAGCTCAGACAGCACTGAGAATAAATTCAGCATGAGGACATGAGACTCCATGATGTCTGAATGTACAGAAAAAGGCCATTTTGTGAAGCAGCTAATGAGAGCAAGGCTGCTCAATTTATCATCATCTTGAGAAAAGGAAAATCATCTGCTCCCTTACTGAATTTTTACATCAAGATAATGAATAATTTGGTCTCTTTCCCTGTAAAATTAAGTACTTCTACAATTTACCTCATAAAATCTGTTATGTTTCACATTACAAGCTAAGAAGTGATGTAGCAGCCACTCAGTAACAACCTTAATGACTGTAATTTATGAGAACACTTTACAGTCTCGTGATACTACATCGACTAGGCATCATTAATTAAATGTCCATGCCACTTAAGGCTTCAAGTTACCTTTGTTCACTGTGTAAAAATTAAAGGAACAAAAGAAAATCTCCAAATTTACATTCACATTCAAAGGTTAAATTTGATTTTTTTTTTTTTTTCATTTTCTGTTCATCTGCAAAATGAAGGTCCACTTCTAACAATGAAACCTCCAAGTGTGTGCAGCTGACCGAAGGTAAGTGAGTGCAGCTCATAGTCAGTAAGTCAGCGCAAATCAGCACTTTGATGTGTGCACGAGTCCAACATGACAGGTTGATGGTGAAAAAAGGCTTTCATGCAACTGATCAAGCTGAAAATCCTACACAGAACTGATCATCTTCCTGCAGATTAAGCAAAAAAAGTCCAAGGACATTTCAAAATGTAGCACAAAATAAATGTGTCTTAGATTTATAAAGCTGTTGCAGCACGACTGGAAAATTATTAGACAGTCAGATTGTTACAGCATCAATCTAATACTACAATGTCCCTAATAGGGTAAATCCATTAAGCATTACATTTCAGAAGCATGCATGAACCCATTTTGGAACAACAGTGTAATGCAATAAGCACTGCATAAGAATGGACCCAAATCAGCAGTGATGAAGTGCAACGTGCATTACATTTCATTTGACAAATGATGAATCTTTGCAGTTACATCAACAATTAAGCAATAAGTGAGAGCTGACAGGAAAGTGATCAGTCTCTTACCTCTGACGGCTGTGTTGGGAGGTTTCTCTCTCCTTCTGTCTCTTCTCTTCACCGGTGTCCGTGAAATATTTACCCACTCAAAGAGGTATACTGCCAGCCATCAACGCTTGATGCTCTTGAAAAAACATCATCCTGGAAAAAATGGCTTGGAGACAAGCCAAAAAAAAAGTCAAAAGAAGAAAAAAGTAAGGCAGTAATTCTTGTGGTTAGTGGAATATTAAATAGCCAATAATTGTATGGTTGTCTGGTGACAGTGGAGAGGTGCTTCTGTTGATGGATGAGAGAGCAGCTCTCAGTGAGAGCAGGAGAGAGAGAGAGAGAGTGAGAGAGACAGAGAGAGAGAGAGGGATTAAGATTGAGGAGACACCCCTAAGGGACTCTTTATCGTTGCATTGTAGCCCTTCGTAGCTTAACGCCCAGGCGACTTCACAACACGACAGCAACACGATATTGCCCAAAGATAATTAATCTGTTAACGGGGATTAGCAGGGTCTAACCCCTCAGTCACTTCACATTGAGATACCAGAGGCACACTTCTGATGTCGACCCCCACCAACATCCACTCACACTCCCATCAACCTGACCAATCTCTGCCCAGACTACCAGACTGAATCCTGACCAGATTACAGAGAGAACGAATCAAAATGCAACCGTGTGTGGTCACAAAACACATAAATACATTTCAAAAATGCACTCACATTATGGATGTAAAATGTGAAATTCCTGGCTAAAACAGCACGGTTTGGCTGTGATGGGTCGAGGGATAGTGTGAAGTAGAGATGCACACAAAATCAGAGTATTGGAGGCGAGCAAGCGCACGGATGAAAAAGGGGAGGGGGAGACACGGGGAAAGGCAACATGAAATACTTGGCGGAAAAAATGTGGGTTCCCAGGGAGTGATGCTGAGAGAAAGAGGAGGGAGGGAGGGAGAGAGATGGAGTGAACAATGAATAGAGAAGGGAAAAAGGCATGCAATGGATTGGTAGGCAAAACCAGTTTTCACTGAAGGCTGCAGAACAGCATCAACACCGACTCAATGGCAATCAGGTGAAGGCGACCATGAAACAAGGAGAAGTGATGCAAGCACTGATGGAGATGCTCTTTAAAAATAGACCCAGCTGAAAATTAGAGATATTTTGTTCTTTTTTTAAAAAAAAGCAATAAAAAGAATAAAGACTATGGTGTTTGTCCGCCTTTAGAGAAAGGGGGGGCAGAAGCAAGCAAAAAAAGAGGGAGGGGGCGGCGTGAGTTTTTCTGTGTCACTGACAGAGAGTGGGGGAAGGGAGGAAGAGAGATAATGTGAGTGAGGGAGCAAACAGTGGAGAGCCAGAGAGCATACTCACTGACTCATATAGCCTATGTATAGTGTCTATGTGTGCGTTTGTATCTGGGAGGAAGAAGACAGAAAATTATATTATGTATGCAAGACTTGCTCAGTGAGGATTTATGCAGCTTCTGTGTGTGTGTGTACGTTTGGTCACATCAACATGCAGGTCATCCATCACAGCAATGATAAAATATCACCACTCAAAGGATTTAAAATAACCAATTCAATATTTAATGTGTGTGACAATCTGGTGGTTATAATTCATCAAAAGAGCATACAGAGATGACGTTCTTGTGAAAGATAGTCAGACATAGAATATTCATAGAAAATAGATCATAAAAACAGTGTTATTATGAGCTGCAGAACACAGCTCCTTCAGTTAATTGAAGGTTTAAAGAGAAGATTATTTTTCCTCACCAACAATTTATACCCCCTATATAAACACTAAGGGCACAAGTACACCCTGTTGTAGTAAAACAGTAGACGTAATCTCAATCTCCCCCTACATAAAGCATTGTTTTTTCTTTTTTTATACATTTTATGAAGAAAAAAAGACCCTATTCAGGTTTGCAAGTCCACAAACTGACCTAATGAAAACCAGGCACTGATATACATCATACTTTACAACAATTTGCATGAGCTTGCAGACAGTATTGTACATTTACCAATTCCTGAGTCTGTAGATAAAATAACACATCTTCAGCACCTGCGCTGAAAAATCCTTATCATGCATGTTGTGTACTGTATTTTATGAATTTCAATCTACTAATTGTATTATGTATGAAAAAACAAAGTACCTCCTTTTTGTGTAGTGCATTATGATAAAAGTAGAATTTCTCTTTTTAAGTATTAGTGCTCTTCATATTCCTTTGTTGAGGTAGGTAAAATAATGAGTCGTTTCTATTCTTGGGAGTTTTACAGTATGTGTGTAAGTAGCTTTTGTTTTTTATCTTTCAATATAAATATGAAATATAACTGTGACTTTCAGCATAAAATGGATTAAAATACAGACCCTAAACTTGGAATCAGAATAATAATATAGGTCCGGTAGTCTTACTGTATAGTTTTGTATCTTGTACAGTTTTATATAATAGAGCATATTGTACTTTACATTCTACAGCTGTTTTAAATCTTTAAATTACATTTTATGAGAATTAAGACATAATTGTAAACACAAGAATTGAGTTTGGTAGGTTAGGCACATTGGCCAGTGCAAACTGCGCCCAGTCATATGTTTGGTACATGTCTTTGGTAAAGTCTTCCATTATCGAAGTGTTACACTGCACAGGGTTTCAAAAAAGCCGTCCAACTTGGAACCTCCAATGGTGCAAAGGTGCAAAGTGTTCACTGGTAGACGGCCAAAGTTTAAACCCTTCCCCACCTTAATGTCCCCCACCCCTTCAAAGATCCTCTCCCCATCCTTGTCTTCTACCTTGGCCAGTGTTAGGTGATACCGAGGGTTGTAAGAGTCCTTGTGGAGCCAACCCTCCTTGCGGTAGGCCTCCTGTAGGCCACTGTTGAGCTGCTGTAGGGAAAGCTGAGGCTGGGGGCTCAGGAACAGCACCTTCCCATTAAAATGTTTCAGCTTTACAGGAAAGGTCACGGCCACCGGGGGGTTTCGATCCAGGTGGGCAAAACGCCGGAGGATCTCGGAGGCAGCGGCGACCTCGGCAGGACCGGGCAGCACGAGGAGGCACAGAGTGACATGAAGGCTGGACACGTTCTGCCAGTGAGGGGCCGAGGAGGGCAGGAGGGAGGTCAGCTCCTCCTGCAGCTGCTCAAAACAGGACAGGATGGCAGGAGTGTTGGCCCTGAAGGTGACGAAGTGTGTGGGTCGTCGCTTAGGCGGCCGACCACCACGCTTTTCTTCTGTCTGCTCCAGAGGTGCTGATGGATTCTGGCACAGGTTCAGAGCTGTGGCGTAACACTGTGTACAAAACAAGAGGAGGAACATGGAGATTAAAATGAACTCAACATTATTACCACATACATACGCTACTCACAGAAAGTTAGGAATGTTTGGCTTTTGGGTGAAATTTAGAGAAAATGCAAAAAGATCACACTACAGCAGTATTATATCTTGAAAGTAGGGCATTTAAGTCAACACATGCAATGATGATTTCCTCATCTCAAATAATTTATTGAAACAAAAGCCAATGACAGTGGTGGGTATACAATAAGCACAATATTTTGGAAAAAACATCAATATTGTAATATGAAATGTGCAATGTTCATATTGCAAAGAAGTGTAATATATTTATATATATTCATTCGTTCATTCATTTTCTGAACCCACTTTATCCTCACTAGGGTCATAGGGGTCACTTGGAGCCTACCCCAGCTACTTAAGGGCAGAGGCAGGGTACACCCTGGACATTTTGCCACATATGTATATATACATATGTATATATATATATATATAAATCTTTTCATTAACTTTCTGTTTTCCACACCATGGGGTACCCAAGTAGTTTTCTCTACCACTCTCACATGATAGGTGTTTTGGAAAATAAACTGAGGTAATGCTACTGCTGTTGGTTGAATGCACGTTTACATGTTATTAATGTTGAAAATATGTGAATATTTTCAGAGCACAACTTTGGCCAAGGCTTATATTTAAGGGTTTTATTTTTACATGTAGTATTTACCAAACTAGGCAAGCAATGGAATATTGCTTAAAGTTTTTCCTTGGTGGTATTCTGGCACTTTTGTTATTATAAAATACATCCAAGTCATTTACATATTGCTATATGTGAATAAAATGGCCAAATATTTCACTTGTTTGTGTCTGAAGGTCAATGGTAGCAGCATCACTATGTTCTACCACAGAATTGTGTCATTGATTGTAGTAGTACAGTATTTTGTTTTATAAATAATTGAGTCAGCATACAAACAACTGGCTAATTTTAACATTGTTAAGGAACATTTTCCTTAGTAGATAAAATTGGCATTTCTTTAGGTGAACAGGAAATTTGCAATATTTTCGTTAGCACAATGCTGTACACCCATATTGCATACCGTAAGTTTTGCCAATATTGTGCAGCCCTTGTATAAAACAACAAAAAATGTCAATGTCTCAGTCTTATAATGTCCAAATGTGAACAGCATGATGAAGAGGACTGTTTAAATACCAGTTCTAATTGAATCAGGGCATTTACTTGTCGATTCATGGATCAAACACCTGCTGTAAATTTTGCTGCTAAGCTCCTTTTTAGAGAAAAGAAAATTGTTCAAAAAGCTCAGAAACATTGACCTGTTGGATATGTGCATTCAAAAGTTTAGAGAGGGTCACATTTAATTCACTTGTAAAGGTTATAGTGCATTTTAGATTCATCCTGAAATTTCCCCTGAATGATGGGTATCCCTCCCTAATTTTCTGTGAGTAGTGTATGTACATGCAAACGCAGGACCAAAGTGTTGTTTCCACCAAAGTACCAGATAAGGACAAAAGCATACTAGTGAGCATGGAGACCATATGTACTTACTGAAGAATCCTGCTTGCTTTCCCAGCTTTCTTCCCAACTTTCCTTGTCACACTCCCCATTTATATCTGCTTTGTCTCTTTGGGATGAGGACATTTGGTCTGTTGATGTTTCAAGTCTAAAATCCAAACAGGTTGGTAAAATTATTCATGATGCAGAATAATATTTTGAAAGCTTTGTGACAAAGTTGTACCTCAAACTCTTTAAATCCAATGCCTCCTATAAACATGAAATTTCTAAATGTAAACTGTTATGTCTTAAGCTGGCATTTACTCTTAGAAAGTGTGAAACATGCAGGTGTTAAAAATGCTGTTTCCTTCTGTAGTGCAGTTGTTATATTCTTCCACTTAAACTTTAAGAACTAACATTAACACTGAACCTTTTTGCCACCTCCTCCACAACACATGTTCCTTGTGATTCCAGTTGTTTTTGGGAAGTGTTTCCTCTGCACTGTGAAGCTGCTGCTGCTGAGTCAGAGGTGTGAATATTCATTTCACTCAGTTCCTCTCCCTCCAGATGTGTGGTCTGTGTATGAGTACACGTCTCTGTTTCATGCTCTTCCTGCCCAGCTGGTGGTTGGTCGTCAGTCAAAGTCACTTTCTCTCCATCTTCTGTAGAGAAATGTTAGGTCAGTGTGTTTCTATACACACACAACTGTCTTTTTCTTGACATTTTAGATTGTATGTAAAGTGGGGTATTAATGATGAGTCCCCCTTACCCTTTACTTCCTCCTCCCCTCCAAAGGGGGGAGCCAGAGATTGGCCGGTGGAGCCAAACACCCTGTCGGTCCTGCAGTGGCGGTCCCACACACGATGCCCTCTGTAGGTGAAGTACTGGATCCTGTGTCTGGGAAGGGCCAGCTCAGAGGAGTAATCACAGTCACAGGGGTTGGTTTCCCAGTTGAACTCGCAGAAGGGACGCTCAAGCACGCCCAGGAAGCGATCCACATACCCCACTACAAACTGTGAAGAATCCACAGATGGGTCCCACAAGATCCTGGAAATAACGTCATCTGCTGTACGCATGCGAGGCTTTTTGTTTGTCTCTGTGTTAGAAATGAGATTGAGAAAGTACAAAAATTATAATACAAACAGTAGTGATTTCATTGGTCTCTCATGAGTTTGTTGTCATTATCAGATGACTATCTGAGTATGTAGTGACCTTGTTTCTCATTGTCTTTTGGCTTTGTTGGTTTGTTGCCTTTGGCCTTCTTCTTGCCATGTTTTTCCATGTTCTCTTCATCCTTTTTGTCAGGAGACACACTCTCTGAGTCATCCAAAGACGGCTCACTGAGGAGAGAAAGCAACCGGAGCAAACAAAATCTCTAAAAATATACATAAAAACATGAGAAATGAGAGTTTAAATTGAATCTAATATGATAAATATTAACCTTTAGTTATATTTTTTCCATGTACTACACTTGCTGATGATGTTTCTAAAGAATTAGCCAGTCAAGATTAAAGGTCAAGTTCAACATTTAAGTAGACATCAGACTTATCAAGCATCAGACTGGAATTACTTAACCAGGTAGTTTAGACTGTTTAGAACAAGTAAATCCATATGAAGACATTTATATTCACCTGATAATTACTTCAAACACAAAGCTGTATTACAATTAAGTTCAACCTACTGTCACAAATTCTTAAATTAAATTATGTAAAATAATTTTAAGCTTTAACTCCCTCAGTGTTAATGTTAGTGTAATGTGAGCAGACCTGTGAGACAAACGACATCTGTGGCCAAAATGACACTTGCCCATCAGGAAAAACTGGCACACATCGACTCGCTCATTAAGCTGTTGTGGTGATTCTGATAAAGAAAAGCAAAAACAAAGTGGAAACTAAGTTAAAAAAGTCTAATGAGTGATGAAAATAAAAGTGAAGTGACAACCTCTTAAAAAATGCCCTGCATCTAAATCTCTTGAGAAAATTAACACACAAGTTGAATCAACAATCACTGGACCTCTTTAAGGAAAGCAAAAAGTCCAGTGTATAATGAAATGTTTAGTCACTGATAAGCCTTGTTAAGATACCTCTTTGATTATCCCACTACATCGTGTCTAGACTGACTGTGTCCAGAAAACCCTGACATCCATTTGAACCTGGAAACCACAACATGACATTGGCTGAAGAGAAAACAAGAGGGGTGTAAGAGAAAGTACCCTCTAGTCTGTAAGTTTTATTCATCACTAAATATTTCTGCAATACTGTGGCAACATGTTCAGAGTTGATCATTGACCATTTATTTGAAAGCACCAACTGAATAAATAAAATATCAATAAGTAGCACTATGTGAAGTTATTTCTAATACTAGCAAATATTTTGTGTATTAGAGATAGACTGATTATCTGACTGATTAATAAAGGAAATGACTGTAAACAAACTATGTATGAGTAGAAAGGCTTTTCTTGAATTACTTGAATTATTTTGTCAAAATAAGATTTTTCTTAAATTCACTTATAATCTTGAATTTTTACAGTAAGTGTGACAATCACTTTCACAACTAAGATTAATTTGCCTTAGTGGTGCATGGATTTGTTTATTTAGGTATTCATTACTTAGATTTAAATGCTTTAGCAGCTTTTGTATCTCTGTGAACTTTCAATATATTGTTGGGCTGGGCCTCCTAAATAAACTTACACAAGAGTGATTCCTGTTCTTTTTCTCCATGTACCTTTGCCAGATCTCAGATGGACAATCAAACGCTATATTAATAAAACAGAATCACTTAGACAAGAAAATAAATGTACATCTGCTTTCCTCTAATCTGATTTTATTTCAGGCTGATATTTACAAAATTAATTAAAATAGTTATAGGAAAGGTTATTTATTTTAAAGGCAGAATAAAAGGGGTGTATAAAACTACATTTGTTGCAATATGCTCAGTGAAGTGTGTAGTTGATGCAACAGGTGGCAATGACTTGACTGCAGAGGGTTCAAATGTCAGCCAAGGAGTTAACACAAACACATTCCATAGGCTGCAACACCATTTCCAGATAGGTGAACTAGATGTGACTCATGGCAAAGAATCTCTAATTGTGAGGTGTAACAGCTTCCATAGATGGCACTGACTAGCACAGATTTATGGGATTATAAACAGGTGCAAGGATAAAAGTCAGAACAATCTCAGAGCAATCTTTCAAAGACTGAGAACAAATATTTACTGTATGAAACTGGATGAAATCAAATTAATTAACTTTATAAAGTTTATCTTGACCTCTGCACAATGAGGAAAGTGGGAGTAGGAAAAACAGCAGATCTCCTGACTGTCTTGGTCCTTATGTCTGAGCTAATCCAGGCTACTTTTGACTCACTTCCTGTACTCCTGACACATTTCCAGTGAAACATCCGGCATGAAGTGAAATAACCAGCTTCTGTTACAGTGGGCTGAACATGTGTAGTCATTCCCCTCCTCTTTTCAGTGTTATGGCCACAAGATATTTATACATATTAAAAAAAAAAAACCAAACCTAATGTTTTACCAGAACTCAAACCAGTCACAGTAACTAAGAAATGTAGCACAGACTAAAGAATCTGATGAGAAAACATTCAGACTGATGTTAACATGAGCAAGTAGTACTGTAAACCACACCCTGTTCAATAAATATGTATTAATAGTCAACTATCAAAGATAGTAATTAGTTTTTAAAAAAAAAATGGATGAACTCTTACGAGCGTATATAATGACTGGGTATAATCGTGTGTAAAATTAAGTCAACTGAATTTACCTGCTGTGACCTTTATGTCACTGTTACAGTCAACTAGCCCCGGGGTGGGTGGGTGTTTCTGGGTAGTGGGCGTCGGATGGGTCTCATTTCTCGGGTCCTCGGAAGGCATTCCCAGTCCGTCTGAAGCCATGATCAAGCTGTGATTCAACAGACAAAATTACTTGACAGTGTCAAAGAAGTATTCAGTGCTCCACCTTAGGCTTTGTCTGACCACTCAGTTTGCTAAACGGCAGTGGTGAAACAGGAAAGTTGACTTAACATCTGTGGTCCACTACCGCGGAAGTGGTGTGTCACGTTTATCTACTGCTAGTAATTCAACAAAAACTAAATAAAATATTCTTCCTATTTAGATTAAACATTAACAAAAGAACAAACATTTTAAAATAGCTCAAAAATTATCTTTAAACTACTAATTCAAAGAGCAGTCGATTCTACCTCGTTGTCACCCTTTGACCCTTCGTTTGTCAACTTAACAAGCATTGTGGGTAATGTAGTGTTAAATGTTTTTCCGTCGAAACAGGGTTATGCGAAATACTAAATAAAGCCCAATATGAGCAAGTAAATATTTTTTTTCAGTATTCCTTGTAACTTTCAATTTAAAAAAAAACAAGCTGATATTATATTGACAGGAAGCGTTAAAATACAGTAAAAGAATACCGCAACCCACCCGCATGCGTCATTGTGCGTCAAGCGCGTGACTGTGCGTCACATGACTGTTGTTGTCAGCTAGCAGCTGCACAGGAGCACAACACAGCAACTAATATATATTATTTTTAAATCTGAACTTCTAAAATGATGAGTTTTTAAAAAAAAAAAAAACAAGAAAATTCAGGGTTTTAATTTATTTGACACTTTTCTTCGAATATGCTGCTTTTCATATAGCGGTGCAAAATGAATGTAATTTACTGAAGAAACGAGACATCAGATAAACTTGTCTCTGCGCTAAAGGTAAGTTATATGCTGTCAGCTGTAATTACCATGTCTTAATCACTGTGTAAGTTGTATCAGTAACTGACCACAAAGATAACAGCTAATTACTTTATAAAATTACGTTGTTGACAGCCGGTGAAGTTGCTCCCTTTCTCTCTCTGTCAGATGAATGCCCTGGTTGCTCTGTGTCATTTCTGTGAGCTCCATGGCCCTCGGACATTGTTCTGCACAGAGGCATTACACCCCCCCTCCCCGTCACCGCCTTCTCAGGCAGGGGCTGCAGTGGCTGTGGACAGGGACCGAGATGGTGACCGGGAAGGTGAAGGGTTGACCATGAGAGCCAACAGTTCAGCCACACAAAGAGGAGAAATGTGTGAGGTAATTAGAGATGAGCATGTCGACTGGACCGAACACCTGCTTTACTTTTCATTAGTCAAAGGGCTCTAGTTGGTTTCTATGTCCACTGTACTGCCACCTGTTTGGTATTCATTTTCTTAATTTTCTTGGGTCACAGGGATGTCGATCTTTACCCGCATCTCACCCAGGGTTTGTCAGCATTGATGATGAGACAGGCATTCGTTTCTTGAGTCATCAGCATCCTAGACAACCACAGCTTTTCAGTGTGGTGCGACAGGCCTGTGTGCGCAGCCTCAGCTGTGAAGTAAGCAATAACAATGACAATGTGGCCCCTAACACAGATTCTGACTATAGTCTTTATTTCTTCACCATCCTATTACACTTTTTAAAAAATCATTTCTATTTTAGGTCTGTCCAGGACGTGAAGGGCCAATTTTCTTTGGAGATGAGCAACATGGTTTTGTGTTTTCACACACCTTCTTTATCAAAGACAGCTTGGCCAGAGGTTTCCAACGTTGGTACAGTATTGTCATGGTTGCAATGGACAGAATCTACCTCATTAACTCCTGGCCTTTCTTGTTACGTCACCTCAGACTTACTATACAGAGTTTGCAAAGTACTGCACTCAAGGTAGACCATACACATGGACTCTAAATTTAATTTGAGTGAAATATGACTTTTATCTATAGTTATTTATTTTTTCCTCAGGTGTTTGACAGCGAGCAAGGTGTATGTCCCCAGCGAGCAGTGAGGATGAACAGTGTGTTCTCACCTGCAGTTTTCCCACACCAAAGAAGTGGCAATGCAGCACGCTCACTAACTTCCCTCACCCAGCACCCCAACCTCTGGGCCAGCCTGCACTCTTCTTTTAGTTGGTGAGTGGATACAGCTTCACCCATCAAGTCTTGTTGTTCATGTGACATATTTGTAATCATTCATATTGACGTTTATTTTTGTGTTATTACATTATCTCCAGGTTGCTGAAGGCCTGTGGAAGTCGTCTGACAGAGAAGCTGCTTGAAGGAGCACCTACTGAGGACACGCTAGTTCTTATAGAACGACAGACAGGTAGTTGTCCATTTAATAGTCTTTCAACACAGATATATTGGTCAAAACCGAAACCAGCAAACTATCCAGTAAAATATGGTTTGTCAAAAAGGTGGATCAGTCACCTGGGTAATGCTTCAACATGTTTTAGTTTCAAGACGAGGTTTGGCATGTTGATAGGGGATGATATCAGCAGAGGTCATATGTTTTCACATTGTGCAGAGGCTGTATCACCAGTCTGAAGTCGTTCGTGTAAATCTGATTCACTACATCATGTTAGAACATGGTTAAGAAACACAGGGTGATTCATTTCTCAGTGTCCACAAAGTAAATGCTTTATCCAAGAATAGTTGCTTAGTTTGAGTCAAGATTTACCAAGTCACTAAAAGACTTACAGTTATTTCCCAAAATACAGCAGCTAATAAGATGTGTAATACCATTTTCACCTAAGTAAATAAGGAGATTAAAAAAGTAAATGAACTAATGAACAAGCAAACATTGTTAAATAAGTTAAAAATAACAAATTAAATAAATGGAAGAAATGTGTACCACTTAAAAATAAATGCAATTAAAAATTTAAAACAAAATATGAAAAAAAAATGACTCATGTCAAGATGATTTCTTTTCTTGTATAATGTTTATTGTCTGTTGTTGAATGAAAGCAATAAAGTGAAGAAAAAGAGTTCAGCTAATTTTTTTTCTAATTCTAGCTTCTTAAATTTCTTTACGTTTCTGTGATTGTAAACTAAATATCTTTGAATTGTAGACCAAACAGAATGTTTAAGGGGGACATCTTAAGTTTTGGGGATTGTTGATATTTTTTACATCTTCTAATCTTTTATTATTTTTTACTTTTTTTTTTACATATTTATAAATAATCTCATAATCAAAAAAGTAGTCAACAGCTTAATCAACAATTAAAGGTACTACATGAATCAAAATTAAGCAAAATTAAAACAAAAGATATCTCATTCATCTAAATTTTGCTGTTGTCAACTCTGCTGGCATGCTTTCCTTTTGGAGTCTACCAACTTTGTTATTGAAATTAGTCAAACCTAAAGAGTCAAGATTGTGCAAGTTTGAGGATTATTTTAGAAAGGATGAGTTGTGTTGGAATTTCCCCCCAGTTGTAACAGAAAAGTTTTGTTTTGAAAAGCCTTGCATCATCTGGTTTTGTCTCCTGCTTTGTTTCCGAAAGAGCAAGAGGAGGAGATGAGATGCTGGGAAGGAGCAGAAGGAGGTGGCACTAAATCCCAGAGGCACCAGTCAGAGAGTCAACTGGGCCACGACTTCCTCTGTGATGATGCAAAACTAGAGGAAATGCCTGGTCCAAAGTTCAGGTCACTGAGGCATGTGAGACAGGTAAATTTAGGTGCTTTTGTGCATGACTACATGAAATAAGCACCCCCTTGATATTTAAAGTTACTGGGTTTAGTTTTCATATCAATTGGAAAGTATTTAGTATTTTTCTAATAACTTATATGGGCTCTCCTGTTTGTGAAATTCATTCTTTTGAACCTGACCAGACTCAGAGAGGCATCTGTAATGTAGGTGACCTTAATATTAGAGGGAACTTACACAACTACAAGCTGTTTACAATGTCCCACCATCAGGTTTTTCTTTAGCTATTTGCAAATTTGCGATTATGTCAGAAAGTAGGGCTGGACAATTATGGCCAAAATGATAATCACGATAATTAGGGATGTTAGGGATAACATCTGCATTTTTATTGCACTACTTTTAAACAATATGTGAACAGTTTTCAGTGCAAATTGAAACTTTAAATAAAAATAAATGATAAATAACTTTCGAAAAAAAAAAGATAAATTTACCCAAGATAGGAGCCTGCATTTTAGATGTAAATATCGCAGATGAGCAGGTTAATTTAATCGTGGCAGCCAAAATCGTGATCACAATTAAAATTTGATTAATTGTGCAGCCCTATCAGAAAGCATATACCCAACTTTGATATCTTGGTAGATACAGGGTGGTCTATTTTTCTATCACATTCCATAAAGTGTTTAAGGACTACACGTGATTGGTTAATGTCAGACATATCTAATACAATTGCATACAATTGACAGATTGTGTTATTTTTATAGTTACATACTGTTTTTAGTCATTTTTCTCTTTTTTTTTTTTTTTTTTTTTTTTTACCAAAAATAATCTGTTCTCAGCAATTTAATGCATTCTCTCTGGTCTGAGATTCCTCCCACCACATAATGTGAGCCTGAGAAAATGGTTATTTGTTTTGTTTAAAGATGGATAACATCTGATATTTATAAAATTGAGTTGGTTAGATTTGATTCACATTTTTTTATTTGTTTTCAAAATATTGTGACAGGGATTAAAAACCATGTCATCACAATGCCTGAGCCCTCACAAACAGAGCAAACCCCTCTGGCCATGCAGTAAACTTTGCATTGTAGAAGAGCATCTCTCCCTGTTTTTCAGAGACTTTATGGAAATATTGAAAACCTGATCGGCTTATGGTTGTCCTTGGAGCAGCAAGCTCCTTATCCTCTGCAAATTTGTTTGAAAGAATTGCACTTCTGTTTGAAATAGTGATTGCAAAAAGTTAATCTTGCAACTGTGGAAGATGGACTCTGTACCCACATACGCTATATGGACAAAAATACTGGGATACACTAAAGTCTGGTGTTTCTTTGCTGACGGAGGCTGGGCTACAAACAATAAATGACAGATGTCATAATACAGTTTTATAATGTAATAAATATAGCAAAAAATGATTTTTTTTTTCCTTTAGTTAATGTTATTTTCACTGTCATTTATGCTTGCAAAGAGCTTCACAGTTTGTTTTTACTCAATTTTACTGAATTTGTCTTGTCACTAATTGTTTTCAATGTTCTATCTTAAGATTTCTAAAATATTTGTCACATTCTGACATAAAGAATTGCTTTGTCATTTATTCTAATTACTGACATGAATATTTTTATCATGATACTATTTGCAGTCACCAGGAATAGGACATTCTATAAACTGTAGGAGTTATGTGTCACAACATTTTTGTCCACACAGTGTGTGATTTGTTGTCAAGTGAAAAAGCAAACAAACAGACTAAGATAACAAGGAACTTTTGGGGAAACAACTAATTTGACAGGCTTAAGATGAAGTAATTTGACTTCTAAATTCACATCTTTTAACCTTTATCTATAGTTATACATGACGGTTACTAATACTGACTGTTCATAAATATATGATAAAAAAAAAAATGGACAGTTGCTTCTTGAACATTGTTAATGAACTTATCAAACAGAGGGAATTAAAATGAAATTTAGCCCCTAATGTGCATTTTTTTCAGATTGAGACGCAGTCTTCCAATTCAGTTTATCTGATTTATTCATAATTTGGTCATACCGTTCATTAATGTTAATGGGTTTTGTTTCTTGTTCCACTTGCATCCCGCAGGTCCTCGGGGCCACTGAGTTCCGTCACCTCGCATGGCATGTGCTCATGGGAAATCAGGTCATATGGAGAGGCGCAGACCCTGGGCTCATCCAGTCAGCTTTCACAGTGCTCAAGGTACTCTTTTACACTACAGCTGCACTGCTACCTTTGAAGTGTCTCATTAAATAAGTGTTAAAGCAGTGAAGTGGACAAACATGCTGCTTTCACAGTCTTTTAACATGTGGTTAATGTAATCCAAAGGGTACAATTAGCCTTTGACCTAAGGTTCATATTTATTTAGATGGAATTTAAACTGACTGTATTTGGCAAGAATAGGATGTTGACTGCAGCTCCTTTAAGCCTCTGTAATCTGAATAGTTGTTCTGTTTCTCTTTGGAAGTCTTTGCTTCCAGTAGGGTGTGTGCGTTCTGTGCCGTACAGTGCCCAGTATGAGGAAGCCTACAAATGCAATTTTTTGGGTCTCAGTCCAGATGTACCCATTCCAACCCATGTCAGCTCCTCAGGTACAAAAATCTAAACCTCAGTTTATCAAACCAAGGAGTCACCAGCTGTCACTAACTGCAAATCCCTGCCATTTTTTGTTCTTTAGAGTTTTCAGTGCTTGTGGATGTCAGCTCAGACCAAACCTGTCACATCGCAGCTGTAGGTGAAGACGATGTCTCCTCACTTTATCAGTTCACCATCAGCAGTGCCAATACACAGCCTACTGACAGAGGTGAGGATATGTACTTGAATTTATAAGTGTCTATGAGTTTGTCACTTTCACTTACAGCAGTTTGCCTTAAAAATACCCTAAGAGCACAAATTTTTACAATGTTTTAACCTTATTCTAGAACAGGGTCAGAAACCTGCGGCTCTTTCCTCCTTCTGTGGCTATTAAAATAAAATATATTTAATTTTTTGCTCTTCAATAAAATAATGACAAAGGTTTAAAATTTATTATTGGATGAAGTTACAGACTGTATTCTGATTAGTGATGCGTTAGTCGTGAACGTAACAGCCCTTAGAGTCACTTCTGTCAGTGAATGATAGGAGTCGGTGTTCTGTCGAAACTCTTAGTGACTGCAACCTGACACACTACGCGCATTTTTTACATGTCAAAGCCACACCCACCCGTACCCACATACACAGTAATTCACTTTCAAGGACTTTATTTTTGGCTAAAACGCACACCATCAGTAAATCTCTAATATGTGCTGCACAATGGTGTCTTTGGCCAGAGGTAAACAGAGGTGAACTCACTTCAAAATAAAACAAACCGGTTGTGGATCATCATCATCATTAAATGTCTTGTCCTGACAATTAGTTTCATCTATAAATCTTCTTTTATTTTTTTCACTTCCTTGCCCGCTACCCCCACAATTTGTTTAATTTTATCCATACCCATACCTGAAAAAATTCTTTTTTTTTTTTACTCGTCCCCTCATGTTTTTCTGGTTACCTGTGGATAGCTGACCCAGTGCAGGACTCTGATACATTGCATTAAAGTAAACAATGATTTATGAAATGTTCATTTTAGTTGGCAAAAAGGTTTGTGGCTGTCTGTGTTTTATGTGGGAAACAGATCCAAATGGCTTGTTGTATGTTTAAGGTTACTGACCCCTGTTCTAGAAACACAACATATCACTTAAAAGTGAAAGATGTAACATGAATAATGATATATTATTTTTCAAAAAGTGATTAACACGTGTGTTAATCACTTTTTTTAATTTCTAGTTTGTGAATCAGTTGACCATCTCTTACCTACAACCATGATAACGTCCTGTGCACCGATTTCCATGTAGAAGACTGGGGACATCTATGAAAATCCTTATGCTACTCCTTGAGCTCTTCAGTGCTTCTCTTATGCTCCTCTGCTGCAGCATCACTATACAATGCCAGCAGCTGTTTGTCTATAAATGGACTCGGCAAACTTCAACAAACAATTTTACCTCAGCACAACACACACTCCAACACAAACTTATGTAAACACACAAGCATGTGCAAATGTTACATATTGGCATCTTCAAGGTTTGACCAGTATCTTGATCTGCCTCCAGATGCATATGTATACCTGAACCAAGTCATCATTTAAGTAGAAAAATGGAAAATAATAGGTTATCAATAAGAAAATACAGAAATACTCACAATATTCAGAGAATCCTGATTCTGGTTAAATATAACACCTTTCTTTAGTTTCTTGACTCAGACTTTATTCTTTTTGCTGTGTGTCAGGATTTTGAGCCAAAACCAACAAAAGGATGCAGAACAGCCATGAGACCAAGACTCCCAGTCCATGTGACTATTTCCTTCTTCCAGCCCCGTTTCCTTTCCCTTCTGTGTTTTCAAACATCAAATACAGGCAGAAAAATTTACAGAGCCACAAATGATTAACAATGTCAGAACTGTAGCCTCTACATCACATGATCTTTGCATAATACAAATAGAATAAAATGTGATAAAGCTAACTTGAAAAAGACGTCAATCTGTTGATATTTATTAATACAGTGAATGATCAGGTGATGCACTGATTGGATCTTTTTCATTTTCTGCCAGGTCCAACTTTATTAAACAAACTGGAAGTGGCTCTCTCCAATGAGAACCTGTCTGTGGATGTGGTGTCTCACTGTTTGTTATGTCTCAAAGAAGAGTGGATGAAGTGAGTAAAATTTCCTCATTCCTGTAGCAGAGTATTTGTGCTGAGCTGTGATTGTAGCAATTTGTATATGAAACCCCCCTCATTGCTCATTATCCCTCTTTCAGTAAAGTCAAAGTGCTGTTCAAGTTCTCCAAAGTGGACGGCCGAGGGAGGGAGGACACCCAGAAGATTCTGGCCCTGCTTGGCGCCACAGGGCCAGGCGAGGAAGACAACGTAAGGCTGCTAAAGTTCTGGATGACTGGACTCAGCAAAACTTACAAGACCCATTTAATGACTGCCGTCCGAGGAGGGGAAAGGAGCCCCAGTCAGTGAATAAAAAACGAGAGGCGGAGGCAGCAGGGGGTAGAAAAAGGGAGTTGAAAAGAGGGTAAATACTGAAGAAAAGAAAGTGAAAGCAGGAGTCTTTTCAAGAGAACTTTTGTTAACAGTTTGGGACTTTTTAGGGGAATGAACCCAATGGTTGTCTGTAGTTTTCTTTTAAAATATGTGGTGTTTCTAACAGTAAATATATTCTGGTACAGATTAATACATTTGTTAGTTTGTCTAAGGGAATTCTGATACAAGACAAACATGCTACATTTAACTTATTACAGAAGGTTTGGCACTTTGTTTACTTTTCAAGTTTTGAAATAAAATAAATCTCTGTAGAAAGTCTAACATCTGTTGTTTCTGATTCCTCAACTGGCTCCATCTTGTGGTGAACAGAATGAATAAGAAGGGAGGGAGAGTGTACAAAGTGGAGGAGGAGAGCAACATTTCTCCGTCGGCTCCCACTCACTTGTTCGAGTGGCTGCTGGCCAGCAATTCTTCAGGGCTGTAAGACAACACTTAAAAGGTTTTTCTTGTGTCTTGAAAAGTACAAAATGGTTGCATAACAAGGCCTCACTCCAGTATCGACCACATCAGCAGGATTTGGCTCTTAATGAGCCTATCGCACTCAGTTCCACTTAAAAGCTGCCTTTTTTAATACTACAGTTATTTGAGCCTGTTGCTTTGCTGAAGTTTGCAGACTTCAGTCTATAAAATTCACCAACATACGGCTTTGTTTAACCTGGGAGGGGGGATTTTTTTTTGTGCAGCAAAATATATATAATGATGTAGTACATTACAGAGCTCATTCTGTTTTATAAAATAAAGTGAATTAGTACTAACTGTAGCTTTACTTGTATATCATTCTCCTACTTAACAGGATGGAAGTATTGCCTAATACAGTTTAACTTTTTTGTTTTTCTTTTCTACATCCTACTCAAATCTGGATTTCATTTAGGATGTTTCACAAATAGAAGCACAAATATAATTTGCGGCAGCTCACAAATTAGTTGCATATTTAGTTCTTCAATATGCATGTGACATATGAAACAGGAAGACGGCACAGTGCCTGGATATTTATACCCCTCATTAAAATACAGAGTATAGGTGAAGAGGTTTTGAGTTGATGACGCCTCGGGGAGAGTTAACTCATAGTTTGTGTTGAGGTCGCAGCTCCCTTGTTTCCCTTTCCCCTCACCAGAGACAGGACTCTGGGAAACCATCTTGCTTCACTTGGCTGCTCTTCAAATAAAGGACACAGGTCTTGTTTGACACAAAGAAACAACTTTTTATTTCCTTGCTAATTAGGTTTTTTTCTTGACATCCTGCTGAAAGATATGATGCACAACACAACCCGGGGGCAGAGAAAGACGATGACAGCTGTGCACAGTATTAGACATGACACCAGTCACCTCTGTGGAGCCAGTTTGCACAGTATAATCACTAAAAAAAAACCTCTACTGCACATGGAATGACTTGCAAGTTCTGGCAATGTAGTGTTGCATTCCTGTTTGTCAGTTTTCATGAAATGTGATTCTTGAATGATTTAAAAAAAAAAAAAAAAGATCATGTGATGATTAAACAGGATGATACTGCGCAGTGACTCTGGAGGGATAAAAACCAGGGGATCCAAAGGCACAGAGGTGTGGGGGAGAGTCCAAATGAAAAACATACGCTCCAGCTGCATGACTAAGCCTCCTCGGCCCCGGTTTGGAAGGGGGAGGATGGGGGTAGAGGGTGGGGGTCAGGGACTGTGGGGCGCAGGGGGAGGGGGCAGGGTCAGTCAATAGTGAGGTAAAACGTGTGGCGGTGGGAGGGGCTGAGACTTAAAGGGAGCAGACAAGCAATCCAGCATAGCACTTTCACTTTGAGCAAGCCTCTGTCTGAGTGAGGATACAGAGTGGGCAGAGGGAGAGCCACAGAAGAGGAGGCCACTGTCTCTCCCGCTTTATCCATTAACCAGTGTCGAGGCAGCAAATTAAGCTGTTCAGGAAGATTCTAGGTCAACAGGGAGGGAGAAGGCGAAAGGAGGAGAGCTAAAGTAAAGAACAAACAAAAGCTTTTATAGGAAAAGGCAGGAGCCACTCAGGCTTTAGTGGGAAAAATCCAAAGTGAGACAGCAGCATGGCGTGACAGGATAATAAGGGATTTTTTGGAAAGTACCAAAGGAATTCAAAAGGAAAGGGATGTCATCAACAAGATTGATTCTGAAGCTGTGAAGAAGAAGGCACTGCAACGAACTCTGTGTCAAAGACCTGAAAAAAAAACACAGAGGAGGAAACTTAGCCTTTCAGACTAACACAAAAACCCCTGTCTGCAGAGAGATTGTCGTCAACAAGAGAAATGGAGAAGTGTCCATTCTTAGAAAGATAAAAGGATGTCACTGCCAGGTGAGAAACAGCATAAATTCTTTTTGCACTTTTTGAACTTTCGGTTTCAACTTTTTAAAGTCTATTAGGACTCAATGATTAATAACAATGACTAGTTTTTAGTTTGTGGTATTACAAAACTCACTTCTGGTGTTGTGTCCAGGCAATGTTTCATGTTGTTTTCACTAGAAATGCCTAATTGACGCAGGAAATGATGTAATGTTTCTTAGCAGGTATGCAACTTGAACAAGCTACAAACCACAGAAAGTTTCCACAATTATCTGAATCTGTTCTGTGTCTTTCCTTCTTACCCATGTCTAAAACAGTTTTGTTGTTGCTATCACTCTTGACTGTCCAATGTGATGGATGTAACCGTGACTATGAAGGTGTGAAAAACATAAAAATGGCCATCGACTCTAATCCAACTGGGTTTGTAAGTTAAACTCCTTTTTTGCTTACTAAATTGTGACTTTAATGTTAGGAATGATGTCTTAAACAAACTGCAACTTACACACTGTAGTTCAAATAACAAAACCAGATGTACTGATTTTGTTTACTTCATTGGTATCAGAGCCATAGAATAAAATAAATCAGACCAAATTATCTGATCTAAACTTTTTCTCTAATTACCTCTGATATAAGTGATCAGTTGACAAGTGTTATTTCCTACTGACATGCGGTCTCACACAAGTCAAACATTGTGTAATTTTATCTCAGTGGTTACTCACAGTTAACAGTCATACATTGTTCTTGTCAAACAGTCCAGTAAAGTAATTACTGCTGTGTAAATATTGAGTTATTTTATTGTATCTGAGGTAATTTAATCTCTTTCTTTATTTTTTTCTCTCTAGCGAACAGTTTTTCCAAAAGATTATAAGGTAGAGCACCACTACACCAAAAGTTTGCTCTGCGACACTGATCCGGTGAGTTGTTTAACAAATAAAAAAGAAGTGGTAACTGATAAGAATGTGCAATGCATGACCCTGTCAGTATTACTCATACACTTATGTAGTTTGCACAACAAGGTAGGTTTTAGTTTCTTTTAACTGGATAAACATTATCTTTTACCTCATATAAACATAATACAACTAAATACTGCAGTAGAGCAGCCCCAAGTCTTCACAACTGCGCACTTGATGTGGTTGTTGTGGTGGTTTTGACACATCTGTTGCACACAGTGCTAAACCTAATTTTGGTGTTGACTCTGCCTTTCCCTCCAGTGCTGTGTGTTCCCTGCTGCCGTTGTCCTACTGGATTCTTGGGATGTGCTGCGCAGAAACCTCTGGGACGAGCACTTAAATCACTCCTTAATCAGCGATCTGCAACAGACACTGGAGAAAATTATAAGAAAGAATAAAAATACAGAGGTAGAGTTTTTTTTCACACACTTTTTTATACTTAGCTTTGAAAAAATATTTTATGAAAGAGGAAAGTCTCAAAATGTGCTTCCTTATTTTCATAAATGTATTACTACTACTACTATTACTACTAATGTATTAAACTGCCAGTAATAGTATATTATTTTCTTTAATATTGTGTTTCGTTTGTATTTCATAGGCATTTCAGGAGGATACAGACTTGTCCCAGCTCTCTACAAACACTTCCCTTCCAGAGGATCTCCTTAAGCTCACATCAGATCTTTTCACTCGGTGGCTCGACGTCGCATGTCGACGTTCAATTGAAACCTGCACCCTCCCCACTTTTCCCCCTATGATTGAGAGGAAGGACTACGGTCCATCGCGAGCCAGACTCTTAACCACCCGAGCTATCAGCAGCTATGAGGAGGAGCAGTATGACAAGCAGATAGACAATACACAGCTGCTGTCCAGCGGCGGTCCACTGTCCATATCACACTTTGCTTCTATCTGGAGCCCCCTGCTATTCAGACTCTACTGGTGGCTGCTGCTGCCATAAACAGATGTTTTTGAAAATGCACACAAAATGCAAGACATTTCCTGGCACTGAATGATTGTTTCTTATATGTGAGTGTGTGCGTGTTTGTGTTGTTATGCAGTAAGCTTTGTTAATATGAAGTGACATGCACAGGTTGCATTTAATGTCCAAAGTTAGTTCACTGTCCAACAGTGCTCCATAACAGCTGATATCACAGATATAAATGTATAGCCATCTTCTCTAGAGCAAGCCACAAGCTCCAGCTAGTAATGCTCATCATGCTAACAAGAGATAAATGCTGAGCAAGCCAATGCACATAAGCCATCGTCTATTTAATGTGGACTTTATCACTGTTTACAATGAATGTTATATAAATGTAAGATATTATAGTCTATGGATGTTTACTACTTTTATAATTGTAAATTAAAGTCAATTAGATATATTTTGTCTAATTTTTGTGAGGGATTTAATTTTCCAAAAATAGGAAGCTGCATTGTTTTCTGTTTATTGCTGTTTGTCATTATATTCCACAACCAGGATTCATGTTTTTCTGTTTTTTCTGCAATGACAGATTATATTTTGTTCATGATCAAGCATTCCAGTATCATGGTATTTGTATGAGGCATTACAGTAAGAGTCACTCCCACAGTGCAAATCTATTAAAGCTATTTTGTAACACTGATAAAACAGTCAGATGAAATAAAGAAGAGAGATATTCTCAGGTCTCCAGGAATCAGCTACTAGTATCTCTACTGCCGTGATCATATCTACATAAGACATTAATTGCATCATGTGATGCTTGCACTTGCCCGTGCATGTACACACCCACGCATGTTATGTGCATCATTGTTCTCACAAGGCCTTCCTTAAGAGTTTCATAATCGCTAAAAAAGAAGGAATGTTGCATTTCCCATGAGAACGAGACATTTGGACTTCAGCAGAAGTTGTAATTGAGCTATTTTTCTCTGAAATTATGTCACATGTTGGAAATGCATATCAAATGCTGTATGAATGCAAATTGCTGAGAGATTATTGTTTTTGGAAGAAAGAAAAAAAATTAAGCATGAAGGTAAAAAATGCTTCTTGTGGTCTGTAAACTTTTTTGTATTTTCTTCTACTTGCCAATTAATTAAATATATGTCTGTTTATTTCCTCCTGCCTGGAAATCAATGGCACAAAGGTCACTGACCCCTGCGACTGTCCATGCCAATCTGTTTCTGCAGGTTGTACAAATACAGCTCATTAAAACTACTCTGATCTAAAATAGTAGATAAGTAATCATTACAAATGCATAACTCACTGATACTGAGGCAGACAAGGCCCACGTGTGAACATGATTCATGTGATTCCTTCAGATTTGTGAGGGAGGGGCAGACGACCCTGAGCCTTTACTCATTCAAGATATGATATTTTGCTAAAGTACTTCTACGTCTTGTATTTTTGTCAATTTCCGCCACAAACCTTTGCAAGTGTGATCTTTCCTGGCAACGAGGAGACAAGCGCCAAAGGGGCCAGCTGAATTCCCGTAAATAGGGGGAGCGAAGAGCAGAGAGGGGAGGCTAAAGAGCTGGAGGAGGGACTAATAGTGTGTGTCGTCACGGGTGTTTAAACCACGTGACCTCCTCCCACTCCACGTACCGGAAGTAAGCAGTGTCCGTCTCTGTCAAGATGTCTGCCCCCGGTGAAGACACGTTTACTGAGGGAAAAGACGAGATGGAGGAGATGGACCAGTTTGGCAGCGACGAGGACGAAGGAGAAGACATGGAGGAGGAAGAAGAGAACGGAGAGGAGGGGGATAAGAAGGTGTACGTCCCCGGAATGGAGCCACTTCAGCCCGGAGAGGAGCTGGAGATGGACCGGTCTGCGTACCGCATGTACCATGAATGCCAAACAGGTTTACAAGAACATCACTGTAATGATCAGCTCTTAAATGTCCTGATATAAAGCAGGGATGTGTTGAACAGTGTTGTTTTTGCTGTTTATGTTCAGGGGCTCCGTGTTTGAGCTTCGACATCCTCAGAGATGGACATGGGGAGGGAGGGGAGCAGTTTCCTCTGTCCATGCTGGTCTGTGCAGGCACACAGGCGGACACAGCCCTGAGCAACAGGTCGGTACAGACCTCCAGATCAGGAAAAACGCAATGACTATGCCTGAACACAGTGAATTATGTCCCAAGAAATTGAAAGCAATAAATCTGATGAAGATTACGTTGTTCATATGCATGTGGATATATAGAGATTCTATGCAACTGGACATTTTTATTCACTACGCAGTCATTATACGGAAAACAAATTGTCAGGGGATAAAAGAGTTGAATTTATTATTTTTTTTAAAGCAACTATCTTTAGAGTTCAAAATTAGTTTAATGAAAGGTTTCTTTTTCGGGGGGGATCTGGTCTTTTTGCTTAAAATCATATATTTATAAATTTAAATGTAGCTAAAAATTATACTAAATATCACAAAGTGATGGGAATTATGTTTACCAGAATCAATAAAATAAATAATTTCAAAATATAGTAAACTTGTACAAGGTGTTCAGGAGCTTGTCAAATGTAAATTTTAAAATAATAATTAAATAATAATAATAAAAAATATTAGTGACAATTCACACAAAGCAGGTTAAAAACAGAATGGTCAAAATACACAGTATTTAATCAAACAGTCAAACTTTATTTGTATAGCACTTTTCATACATATTACAAGTAGCACAAAGTGCTTCACATCAACCCCCCCACCTCCCACTGTCCCATAATTGTAAGTAAGAATAAAATAAAAGCAATAGTGTAAATCGATGTTAAAAAGTAAGAGTTTAAATAAAAGTTAGACTAAAAAGATAGATTTTAAGTTTACTTTTTAAAATATGAACACTGGCAGTGGACCTCAGGACCTCTGGTTGACTGTTCCACTGTTTGGGATCATAAAAGCTGAATGAGGCCTTGCCATGAGTTTTACTGTGGACTCTAGGAACAGTTAAAAGATTCATACCTCAGGGTCTGAGAGGACTCATATGTTAAAAGTAGATCAGATAAATAGGGCTAAGACCATCAAGAGTTTTATAAACCAATGAAAGCACTTTAAAATCGATCTTGAAGCTCACAGGGAGCCAGTGCAGAGACTTGAGCACTAAACTGATCTGTTCTCTCTTTCTGGTCCTCGTCATCAGGTGGGCTACTGAGTTCTAGAGCAGCTACAGAGGAGCAGTGAGTTTTTTTAAGAAGACCAGAAAGGAGAGCGTTACAGTAATCAATATGACTAGTGATAAAAGCATGTATCAACGTCTCTAAATAAGTTATAGTACACTAAACATAGCTTTGACCTTTTAACCACTATCATTCATAGATATTTCATATGTAATAGACAAATAACAACACATACCCTCAAATTTTAGGTTAATGATTTACCTTTGCTATTTTATCAACTCTCTGAACATGTCAATCAGTCATCTTCCAAACTGCTTTATCCTCAAGAGGGTCGCAGGGGTGCTGGAGCTTTTCCCAGCTACCTCTGGGTGAAGGCGGGGTTCACCCTGGATGAGTCACCAGTTCATTGCAGGCTGACATATAAAGACAAACAACTAATCACTCTCACATTCACACCTAATGCCAATTTTAATTTGAACAATTCACCTGTTAGTGCATGTCTTTGGATGGTGGGAGGAAGCCAGAGGGAACCAATGCAAACATGGGGAGAACATGCACACTCCACACAGAAAGGTCTATGGTGTTGATATCAAACCTAAGACCTCCTTGCTGTGAGGCGACAGTGCTATCCACTGCACCACCATGCCACCCTTTCTGAAGATGTATTTATATGAAATTATTTCAGTCCACAGTTGATTGAGACTTTTTTAAATCATATGTGACGTGTGAAATAAACGCTTGAAGGCAGGACTTTTGTTTGTGGTGGGAACTGTGGATGTTATATGTAGAAGTAAAAAGACCATTACAATAGTGGACTGTTTGGGCAGTGAAAGCTTGAAGTGGCAGCACAGCTGTTTTTTTTCCGCCACTGTTTCAGTTTTGTTTTGATGAAGTCTACATTCCACTGGCAGCACAGGGAATTTTCCTTTTCAGGAAAAAACTTTCTTTTTTTCATTGTTGCATTAAAACTCTTGAATGCAACTACCAGACTTACCCACAGATTTATATCTGATATAGACTGCTCCAGTCTGCATATGCAGAATTGGATGTTTTCAGGCGTTATGTCTTAACAGAAAAGTGCTCATTATATTATTATTATTATTATTATTATTATTATTATTATTATTATAATTATAATACAATTCAGAAATAATAAAATGACACAATTCAGCCTTTACTCTTCCACATTATTTTAAATTCCCCTTATGTTTTTCTAGACTTCTTGTCATGCGCATGCATAACCTCCATGGAACAGAGAAAGATAAAGAGGGAGAAGAGAGCAGTGATGAAGACAGTGATGATGAAGAGGAGGATGAGGATAAGAAGCCACAGATGGAGCTGGCCATGTTACCGCACTATGGAATCATCAACCGAGTCCGAGTATGTTACTATTTGTATAATAAGTAAATATTTATGTTTGGAGGCAGACACTTTTCCTTTTTCTGATTTGCTTGTCTCTGAAGGTGACTGGTGGTGGAGAACAGCCTCTAGCTGCAGTTTGGTCTGAGAAGGGGCAGGTTGAAATATTTGACCTCCGACTTCAACTGGAGGCAGTCCACAATACTGCTGCTATGGCAGCATTCATTAATCAGCAGAAGGAAGCCACCGCACTCTTCAGCTTCTCTGGACACATGACCGAAGGCTTTGCACTTGATTGGTCACCCACAGTACCTGGTAAAGAGATTCTTTTACCCAAGATGTTTGTTTTTACTTCTGATACAGCACATTATGTGTTTTAAACGTAATTGTTTCCCAGACCACACCTTGTTGACATTGTGGTATGAGCAGAACAGTTGTAACATGAAGACATAGGGAAACATTCTCTCTCAACGATATTATGTCACAAAAAAGTTGATGCCCTAATTTAAAGAGTCAAAATACTACCAAAAAAAAACCCTGTGAAAAAATAATACAGGGTTCATGCAGGCTTAAAAGTCTTGAATTTACAAATCTGCATTTAATGCCTTGAAAAAGTCTTTAAAACATATTAAATTTGATATGTTAGGTCTTAAATTATGTTGTCATAAACTTTTTTGTGTTTATATGTGTCTGGAAATGTCCAAGCTGCATAGAAAGTAACATTAGCCTATTCATTTCCAGCAGTTCCAAACTTAAAATTTATACTGACATTAGGAACAGATTATTGCTAACTCCATAGCCCCTGGTGAGAAATGACTCAGAGCGGTGGGAATCAAGGCAGATCAAGGAGTAAATAAATAAATCTTCCTAAATTCTAGGATTCACAAATTTTTGCCAGTAGGGCCATAAAATTGGCTATGAAATGGGTCCTAGTACTCTTAAAAAGTCCTAAATTTAACTTGTAGAAACCTGTAGGAACCCTGGTCATAAGGTCTTTTTCACCAGCTTACTATTTATTTCTAGTCATCCACCTTTATATAATATTAAATGAAACAGCTAAAAGGACACAAAAAAATATCATTATGGAATGACTTGGATCATCCACAACGTAAAGTTAAGAAAAGCACAAAAAATAAATCACAGCAACTAACGCACACAATCAACACTGGGATCTTTAAAATTAATAACACCCTACAAAATCTTGGGCAGGGAAATTCAGACAAAGCAGTCAGTGGGATGTCAAAAGACTTAGTTTCAAACATTCAGAACATGTTTTACAAATTATTGTTATTAAAGATACAGTCAATTACAGGTGTTCATATCTCTGGACTAAAGTTGTTACACTTTGTGCTTTAACAGGTCGTCTGCTCAGCGGAGACTGCAAAAAGAACATCCACCTGTGGGAGCCCAGAGAGGGTGGGACCTCATGGCAGATTGACCAGCGACCTTTCAGCTCACACAGCAAGTCAGTGGAGGATCTGCAGTGGTCACCTACTGAAGCTACAGTATGTAATAACAACGCAGTGGTTCTGACTCAGGCCTTTAATGAGTAGGACGGTGCTTCTCTGGTCCTAGTTCAACATCTGATGGGTCAAACAGGTTTTTCTCCCCTCCCCAAATATGCATGTTAAAAATGTATGTTATGTTTTCTCGGAGGTGCTGAACTGTCAATCTGGAGTGTGTCCTAGTTAAGATGAATCGAATATTCTGGATGAGTTTCCCCAAACAGACTTAGGTCATTGTGGATTGAAGAATAGGGTGTGGTGAGAACAATAATTGAGGTTATGTTGACTTTAAACACACCCCGTTAACACTGAGGCTTGATTGTTCTAATAATCACAGGCTTAAATATGTCATTTACATGTCATCTGTGTGCTCCAGTCAGTAGGTCTAAGTATACAGATGTGCACTTCATAAATCTGGCTGGCTGTTAACTTTTGCTTCTATTTACCAATTTAATAGTAAGTGAACACCGAATTTGCACTCTACACACTCTAGATTAGTGTGTAGCAGAACACGAGGACTCCACAAAGCATTAAAGCAAATGAAGAGCACAGGCTGCCTCACCCAGAGTGATTCTCCTGACTACCTACTAAAAGAAAGAGGAAATAACAATTGTTTTAGAAAGAGTTGTATGTGTTGTAAATATTTAACCTGAGACGCCAGTGTCAAAGTTCAATTCTCAGTGTCTGTATTTCATTGTTTGCCACAGGTATTTGCATCGTGTTCAGTAGATCAGTCTATCCGCATCTGGGACATCCGTGCTCCGCCCAATTCTATGCTGTCAGCCAATGAAGCGCATACATCAGACATCAATGTCATAAGCTGGAACAGGACCGAACCATTCCTACTGTCAGGAGGGGATGACGGGCTTCTGAAAGTATGGGACCTGCGACAGTTTAAGGTAAAAGCTGACCATAAGCCACTGCAGAGGCATATGTAAAATTAGTAATTAACAAAGTAGTTATGTATTGTATACATGTTGTTGTTGTATATAGTTGGATTCTGATGACACACATAAAGATGTAATGCTAACTATTGGCCAATTTCATAAAAGATGTGCTATTACTTGTTGAGGACTTGCTGCTCAGTGGGTGTTGCCATTTGTAGTTTTACACCCTCAGATTACCCAACACCTTCACAGCTTGTGCACTGAAGCTAACTAATTATATCTGTTGCATTTTTACACAAGTGAGCCTGTCACAATTATTGTATGATCATCTTAATAGAATTAACTCCATTAACTGCAGTTATTTGCATCATCATGGTAATCACCCCCATACACCTGCTTAAAAACAGAAATGTCATATTTTCAGAAGTAATTTTACATCACAGTATCTCTTAATTTATTTTGTCCTGGCATCTCTATTGATACCTGTCATTATCAGTAAAAAAAAACAAAACATGGCAGATATGACACAAATGTACAAAGCCTCTTACTGAAATATACAACACAAACAGATGGACTGTATGAGCTACTGTTAGGCTTAGTCCATATTAAAAGACAATTAATACCTTAATATGAACTATTTACATGACAATCATAAATTGAAATGTCAGCTCTGTAAAATGTGCATTAATACTGTGGTACTTTTACAGAATTTACTTTGAATTGCCTCATAAGGAAATATTTCTACATTTTGAAAAAACAGGTTTTGTTTTATTTGGTAGAGGATCAATACCACTTTCATGTCTGGCTGTAATAAAACAGCTACAGCCATAGGGTAAAACAGTTAGCAAGCTACTGTCCAAATGTGACCAGATCTCTGTATCAATGCCTCTGAAGCTTATTTATCTACACATCATATGTCCACACATCCAGTCAGTCCAGAAGTATTCTTGCATATCACCTCCTAATGCAACAGAAGTTAGAGTGGTGTGACGTGTCAAACTATCCTTACACATGACATGGACATTTTCTTGGGTTGATGTGAAAGTACAGAATAGAATGGCTCTATAGCCGTTCAATATCCACGTTGATGTTATGATGGACTATCACCTGACATTGTACATGATGAACAGCTTTTTGTGTATTTAAAGTATTTCTGGTCTCCACCTGCAGACTGGGCGGCCTGTGGCGAACTTCAAGCAACACGGTGCTCCAATCACATCCGTGGAGTGGAACCCCGTGGACTCCAGTGTGTTTGCTGCCTCAGGAGCAGACGATGTCATCAGCCTGTGGGATCTGTCTGTGGAGTCGTGTGATGTGGGTGCTAGGGTAGAGGGGTTGAAGGATTTGCCCCCACAGCTACTGTTTTTGCACCAGGGTCAGTCCGAGATCAAGGAGATCCACTGGCACCCACAGTTACCGGGCGTGGTTGTATCCACAGCTCTGTCGGGCTTCAACGTGTTCAGGACAATATCTGTATAGTTTATGTGAATGCACATTAAATGTGTCCAGACAATAAGCAGAAAATCTAAATGTTTCTTTAAGGAGCTTGTAATATTGTATATAGTAACAAACTGGAGGTAAATCCCTAGTGGTCATGTATCACCTAATGTGGACACCATATGGACTTAAAATTCAATTGAACTTTCAGTCTGTTTTACAGATGTTTCAGCTATTTTAGGCATTTCCTCTTCAGTATTTGAAATAAAATGCTTGTTTTCTCTAGAACTCTGAATTGTTTTATTTATAATACAACTCACAAATTACAGTACTTGTAGACTTTTATTTTTCCACCATTTTAGCCCTTGATGTAAATCTTTTTCATCTCAACACTAGTAATCCAGGGTGCCTACTTTATTTCCTAATTTCATAATGATTTTCCCAGGGGTATAAAGAAAACATTAAATTCCGAACTACAAGCAGACACAACGAATTATTTATCAAATTACTTTTATCCGGGATTTATTTTCAATAGAAATGAAAGAAAAACTCCTTATAACATCCCAATATTGGTTTTATTTTTTTCATTAGAAATCTTAATAAACCACAGGATAAAAAAATGTGTCTACGCCAGCATTTTCAACAGATGACTGCAATAGTTTCTCCCTCATACAGCATTACGAAGTAAAAAATTCAATGAGCATTATACAAGCAAAAAGCATGTACAAAAATACACTGCTGTTCATGATTTACATTTTAATCCCATTGATTGTCTCATAGTATAATTGCGTTAAGTTGGTCCGGTGCCACAGTCCATAAACAGCTGCAGTAATAATGCTAACATGCTAAATAACTGTCCAGTAAAAACACACATGATCTTATCAGTTTTGGTTTGAACCAGAGAAACTCACATTGCCAGATTTGGAATGTGGCATATTCACAGTACACAGGTAATAATACACAGGTAATGTTTTTTTTCTCTGACAATTTCTTCAGAGAACTTGGTAAAAACAAATCCAATCTATTAAACATGAGGAGATGACGTGATATTCATGCAACATGAAAAATAACTGTTAAGACATACATAAAGCATAGGATACAAGAATGAAAGCATTGAGCTCTCTTTAAGGCACGTTATCATAAAAGCTCAGACAACACATTAAGATGGTAAACATCTGACACAGTAAAACTTAACAAAAAAGCATTCATTTAGCCTGAATCAAACTGTCCACTGAGCACTGGTTTCACTGCAGAGCTTCCAGATGAATGACAAGAATCAAAGTGCTACAAATGTTTCACCGTAACAACCAAATGGATATTTTTGGTGCTTTAGCAAATCTGTTACCCTTGAAGGAGGACATAAAAAATGTCTTTTCCAGTTGAGCAACATCGTCTACAAACTGTATCACTTTAATTATGAGTCTTAACATATCCAGTTTGTATTCAGATATATTCTGTTAAAGCCTCCCTTTTCAGCGGTACTCAAATAAAGAATTGAGGAAAATACAGTATATTTGATTAACTTAACAGCAAAAGATTTGTGAAAACAACGCTTTTCCCCTATAGACCAATTTCGTCATCAAACTCATCTTCAAATGTGTAGCCCCGTCCCACGTCCTCATCCTCCTCTGAATCAGTCTCTGAGTGGCAGCTGTCCACCCTCCTCCTGTCCAATGAGGTGACGCCTTCATACTCAGAGCTATGTGAGGAAGCAGGACTTGGTGGCAAATCTGCTTTGTGATTGGTGAACTCTGTTTCACCTACGCTCACCGGGCCTTTGGACATTTCACTCTCACTCCTAGTTGGACTACGACATGCCAGCTGATCCTCATCCTGGAAGTCGAAGCTCTGACCCTCTTCCTCTTCCGATGCCTGGCGAATGATCTCCTCTCGTTTGTCACTGAATCTCACCTTGGGTCGTAACCCCTTTGGCTTGAGCCCATTCCCATCTGGTATCCTGCCGTCCCCCTCCTGGTTTTCATCCATCTCCACTAAGTTCTTCCCATTCAGCTCATTCTGCATATTCACAGATATCTCCATGCCCCCCTTACTCTGCTTTGTCTCCACTGAGCCACTCTTGGGACTAAACACCTCTTCCTCATTGGTGTCGAGCCCCAACCCGTCCATCACCCCTAAAACATCCCCCAGCATCGATGGGCCCAGGTCCAGGTCCAGGTCCAGAGTGAATGAGGACACTGACTCAGAGTGCTGAAGCTCATTGTCCTCTTGCATCCCTGGACCATCTGTGACGACCGCCGCCTCAGGGTCAGCGACTGGCAGGGCCGCCGGACTCCCCAAGTCAGAGCTAGATGAGCTAGATGGACCCAGAGTGGACAGAAAGGAGGTGTCACCGAAGGCATCACCTCCCCTCCCGATGTGCATAGTGTGGCGAAAGTCACCAAGAGGGGCTGAGATCATGGTGGGATCCAGGCGAGGAGCCCGGGAGGATTTGTGAAGCGGCATGACTGTTGGGGTGAAAGGGAAGAAGACGGCATAATAAACAAGAGGCTGAACTGTCAACAGTGGCCAATGAGATAACACACAACAAGAAAGCAATGAGCCATAGTCCCGGTCCTGATAAGGCAAGGCTGCAGCTTCAAAACTTCAACATGTTGAGCAATCATGTGGGAAACCAATGAGCGTTTTGGCCCTGCTGCATGCTGAAGGCCATGCTGGGACTTGTACTTCTGAGACACTCGTGCAACGCTAGCACATATTTTTCTCTACCCTCAGGGGTGTATGAGTACAAAACAAGACAATAACTATCTTCACAAAAACTAAACCTAGATGACTAAAGCTTATGCATCTCTGTATGTTACAACATCTTCATAAAGATTCATGGGAGCCACAATTAAACATTTATCAGCTTTATAACAGGAGGTGATGAGTGTTGCACAATAACCTTGATCAACTTTATACTATCTTATAAGACTGCTATAAGACTATTTATTCAGCAATTTGTCTAGCAGTATGGACACAGATACACAACATATATGGTATTTAAGAAAGTTATCTCCATATGTGGAAGTTAAATAATTTGGTAGGGGAGGGGGCTTGACAGGCCTACCCCCCAACCCTCGACATATACCAGTAAAATATAGGTTGGTTTATGTCAGATTAAAACACTTACAAAGCGGTTACACATAACTGATCATCTATACGACGACCACACCATGGCTGGAGATGTTAACCGAGTAATGGATCAATGTCAAACTCCACTGATCAATTCACCTGAGAGTGAAAACAAAACAGTCAAATGATGAAAAACTTACTTCTATGTGTCTATTCTGGTTTTTGTTCGGTTCCCTCCTTAGTATCCAACTTTTTCATCTGGCTTTTTGCTTTGGCTTGTCTCTCGACTTTTCCCTCGCTCTTTTCTCGCCGTCGTTTGTGTGAGTTTTTTTTTTTTTTTTTTTCCAAAGGGATGGGCACACGGGCTGAGGAAGTGACGCGACAGTTATTGGGGAAAGCTGGATCAAAGTTGTTCTGGACTTTACCACATCCACACCACATTGTTGAATCCGCACCAGTCAGCGCGTCCCCGGACGTGTTTTTGTTGTTGTTGTTTGTTTTATTTACGTTTGTTTTATATAATGAGTCAGAGATTTAATCGTTCAAAGGTTTTTTTCTATGAACATTGGGCTTGTAAATCCTTTACTTTCCGTAAATAACATTAGTCAGTCACGTGTGCATGTTATAGTGGAAAATAAATCATAGTCTAGTGAATAATAAAAAAAAGGTTGTTGTTTTTGGTGAATACAGTAGAAATTAATAAATACAATCGACTCAACGCTTCACTTTTTCCTCATATTACACATTTATTTTCAGTAAGCTTTCAAAGAAACTAGGACAAACTTAAAACAGATAGGCTATTTTATTTAACAGATTAATTTTATGCAGTTTTTAATAATAATAAAAGTGAAAAATACTCTGCAGAGATGTGGTTTCTTCTATTATATATTTTTATTTTGTTCCCTCTACCATGAAAATAATACTAACACTCATACTAAGCCTGACCTCAATGACCACAGTGCTAGCTTTGGACGCACTGGAATGAATTTCCTTTTAATTTAATTTAATTTAATTTAATTTAATCAATTTTTATTTTATTATATTTTATTTTATTTTCAGGATTATGTCACCACTGAAACTGCTGAAGGTAACTTTTCTTGTACAATGCTGTCAGTAAACTTAATACCACTGCATCTCTTAGTTGACAGTTACATACTTTCAAAGGGTGTCAACCTGTTGCAAATAATTTGCACACTAATAGTTGCACAACTGCTGCTTATTGTTTTATTCTGTGTCTATAGTTCTGTTGTTTAGTATTCATAGGTTATAGTTCTATTTTTAATTCTTTTTTATTTTATTTTTTTCAACTAAATTCATTTTGCAGTGATCTCCAGTCTTGTAATTTTGGTTTTCTGTATGTGATGCACATATGGAAAAACTGACCACAAAGCTGACTTTGACTTGATTTTGAAAAATCAATTCACATTTAGCCTATCTATTTATATATGTCAGAAAAAAATATATAGGAGAAAACCTAAATTGTGTCATCAGCTGGCGGATGCTTTGTAGGAGTCCATCTCATTCAACTTCCTTTTACGGGTTAAAGAAACAGAATGTCTATTTCCAACCCCAGGTAGTCATACAATGGTGTTGTATAGTGAGTCATTGTTTGTGAGAACTTGTCACAAATGCTCAACATATTTGTGTGATGATGTAGCCGACAAGACAACAATGGGAACAAACTAATCATTCAGCCAGCACATGATATTATTCACTGTGAGAAATGAACTGGAAATTACAATAAATACAGTAGTTTATTTATTTATTTATTATTATTATTATTATTATTATTATTATTATTATTATTATTATTATAATGTGCTATTACAAGCTGCAAATCTTGGAATACAACTACAGTGTGTATTTTATGTAGGCTTATGAAAAATGTGTCACATTCATTTTGTCTTTTAAAAGGCAGGACATATGAGTTGGACAAATAATCATTTACTGAAAAAAAAATCATTTAAATGTCTTTAGTTTGGTTGCCTATTCAAGAAGACAGTTACACTGCAGCTTGTATTTCATATTTTAAAGTCTCCTAAAAGTCTCGTGGTGTGTTGCAAAATATCCCACTTATCCCTTGTGTTGCCTCAAAATTTACATCAGCGGTGTATAACATCTGCACTGTGTAGGGATTTCCGAATGACTTAAATGTTTTAAGGGATTGAGTGTGGGAGAGAATGTCTGACAGGAAATGACTCCCTCTCTGTAACACAAACACACGCATCATTGTTTCAGTATGCCCATGAGGACACACTGACATAATCCACTCCCTAGCTCCTTTTGCTTAACTATCACAACTGAATACCTATCCCAAAAACCATGTCTTGACTCCTAAAACTCAATCCATACCCATAGAAACCTTGATTTTTGTCCCAAACGTGGCGAGAGTTCCCATAGGTCAATGTGTGTTCAGGTCACAGTCATGTCCAGGAATACACACATGCAGTCACACACATCCTGCAGCTGTGTATCCTTTTCAGGAAGTTTAGAGGAAATGCATGTGTCCTTTAATGTGTCTTTTACTGGAAAAACCCTTGAGTAAAAATTTATTAGCTGTATCTCAGTTTAGTAAAATAAACTTAACAGCTTCCCAATAGACTCAAAAGGGTATTGAGTTCAACTTAACATGCGTAGAGTATTTAAAACAACATGTGTAAATACACTGATTTTTATTGTGATATAATTGCCATTGCTTGAGAAAGTTTGTCTTTTTCCTTTAGCAAAACATTTTTCCTGAGTTTAACCTCTGTATCCCGCCCCTTTTTTGTGATTGGCTCATAGTCGTGGCTCTTTGCCGAAGGTGATTTGTTTAACGCTAACATTGAGAGTAGATTTGATTGGTTTAGCTTGTAGGGGGCGGGACACGTGATGAGAGCGTAAGGACGTCATGTTTGCCTGTGAGACGTACTCCGGGTACCTTAGCAACGACTAAACGTCACCGACTTGGCCCGTTTTCTTTATCTGCCATTTTGTATCTCCTCAATCCGGTCAGACGAAGTTGGTGGCCAACGAAGAACGCACTGAAGATGATTGTTAACGTTATTTTTTTCTCTGCCTCTACAATCTTAAGAGACTATTGTAAAAAATAGTGTTTATATGTAATATAGTTCACGGTTTCTAGGCTGTTCTTGTTTCTAGGTACCATTGTTTATCGTGTCGGACTTGTTTACCTTAGACTGCTGCTAAGAGCTCGCGTTAACAGTGCTAGTTATCGCTAGCTGGCTAGCTAGCGAACGGCTGTTGTAACGTTAGCTTAACGCTAACCTGTGGCGAAATGGCGGCCAACACGGCACAAGCAGCCCCGACCACCAACTGGTATGTTGTGTTTTTAAGAACAGATGTCAGTCCCGCCACTTGATCAAGCATTGTAAAATGACGTTGGATTGTAAAAGCTCCACCTCTGGCAAACACAGTTTTCGACAAGTTAAAGTTAGTTAAGCTAAGCTACGTTGTTGACATATGCTAGCTACACACAGGCCTGTGGTGTAGCATTAGCTAACGGTCGGTGTTTTACACACCTCAAATCAATATCGTGTTCGCCTACTTAACAGTGTAACGGCAACATAACGTTTGACCCGTTTGTCCCTCTTTAAAACAATTGTTGCCTGCAGGTGTTTTTATGAGAAGTGGAATTGAGATTAAAATTGAACCATTAAATAGAACAGCTAATCGCTGACATTGTTGGAATTCAGGCAGTATTTCAGTTGTTATTAGGCAGGTAAGCGTTTTCTATAACAAACTTACAATTAACTTACACTATGCAGTTGCATTGACGTAGATGCATGTCCCTGTGCTATAGTACTTGTCGCGTTGCTTTTGCTTCGGTGCACTCCCAATGCCCGTCCCTCATGTTATTTTATTGATTGTAGGTCTTATGGTGCTGCTCCAGAAGGACAGGTTCATGAAAATCCAGAATGGGAGAAGGCAAGACAAGCATTGGCCTCCATCAGCAAAAGTCAGAACTCTACCAAGACCACACAAGCCAGTCGGACTACAGCAGAGGTGTGTTGTTGTCCCTTTTGATCTGGTATTTAAATACAACTTTGGTAATCTCATAACAATCATAGGGCTAAGTACATACTTGTGGACTCGGGACATCAAAAATTAATGTGCAAATATTTATAACTTATATGATCTGTTTTTCTGTTGGTCATGTGTCATTGTTTCTCTCTTTTCATAATATTCACAATTAGTTGGAGTTTGGATTATATTAAGGGTGTTATTTTGGTATATGACATTTCAGGCAGGTCAGTTTCAACCAGCGGTGAGTGACTCTGCTGCCATCCAGCAACAACAGCAGTACTATCAGTGGTACCAGCAAAATCAGCAGCAGTATCCTGGATACACATATCCCTATAATAATTACTTCTACCCCATGGCTCCAGTAAGTAATGGTTATTGACTAAAGAACTATTTTGTTTCTTGTGCTATCAGGCTGTATAATGTAGCCACTTCAGGGAGAAGCAGAGAGTCAGAAATGTTCTGATCACATGTTCTGCAGTTCCTCAACTCCTTTGCACTTAGCACTCACTTTTTAGAGTAGTATTTATTTATTGCTATTTTATTATGTTTTTTAAACTTTTTAATTTGTTCTGCCTTGCGTGTATGAATGTGAGCAACAGACTGCTGCACAATTTCCTTCGGGATCAATAAAGTATTTATCTATCCATCTTACTCATTTAACATTATTTCTCAGCAGATGCAACAGTTATTTCTGTTAGCTTCAGGCATTGCCCATATACATCTCCCAAAATACCCTCCACTGCTTTGTGATTGGGAGAGGGTTCTAAGGTTCAAGGTTACACTTGGCACATATTGTCAATTGACACTGACAAAATTGACAACCTAACTGTTCTCTGAACTTTCAGTATGGGTCAGCATATCCACCAAATCAGTATGGCGTACCCCCTGCACATTTCCCAGGAACACCAACCTCTAATGGACAGGTATTTAAACAAAATATTCTAATCATTATATCCCCGGATTCAAATTTTGGGGATATAATGGTTTTACCCTGACTGCCACTGCCAGATATCCTTTGTGTGAACGCAATAACTAGGACAGATTTGATTGGATTTCTTATTCCTCAATAACCAGTATAATGGACCCCCAGTGGAAGAACCCTATCAATTTTAGCTTCTCTGAGTGTTACAAGTCATCCAAATGGGAGCACTTTAGTTGAAAATCTGTTTTTTGGACATAAATTAAGCAATAATACCTCAAGTAAAATAAAATTTGGTTCATATTGATTGTGTAACAAATTTCCATTTTCTTGCTGCCATCCAAAGTTCATATGATGTCATTTTCATTCGCTAGCAGAGTTTTGTGGGGAAAAATTGGTTCTCTGACCATTATTCTGCCACTATGAGGTCACTGTAGCTCAAATTAAGTTCATATTGATTGTCTAACAATTAGACTATCATGGATAGATGTATATAGAGCAGAACTATATTTTGATGATTTTGGTGATCTTCCCTCATTGTCAGCCCCTGACAGTGTAAGCCACATTACTAAATTTGTGACTGGTTTTTCCCTCCTAATTATAAGGCTAAAATACAGCTATTAAACATCTGTGCACTGCACCAACGCTAAAGAAAAACTTAGATTTCTCCCCCACTTTAGAGAGAGAGAATGCTGTAATACCCTAAAACAAAGTTATCTGTAAATGCGATTAAAACTCAAGTGGAATAATGAGGAATCACATAATTTGGCGTGGGGAGCCTGATACTTAAGGCTAATGCTTGTTTCTTGAAAAGATTGGTAACCCTGTCAGTTTATTTCATATAATGAAATAGTTAGGATTATATAATTTTTTTCATTTATGTAATATCTTGAAAAACATTTATTCCTGAGACATTTTGTACTTTTAGTAAATTGTTCTATTTATACAAATTATATTCATATTTTGATAGAGTTTTGACCACTTCCTTTTTATTTTCAGCCTCCCCCTGTACCTGGTATGGAGGATCAATCTCCCAGTTTCTCTTCTCAACCTCAGCCC
>JAPTGZ010329552.1:0-13514 GCA_029814645.1 Fowleria isostigma | reverse complement strand
AAGACCGAGACCACATGACTTGAGTCCGTGACAAGACCGAGACCACAACAAACTGGTCTCGAGACCAAGACCAGTCTCGAGAACTACATCACTAGTGTGTATTTCCACAAACATTCTTGAACACTTGAACAAAACAGGTTCATCTGATGTTTGTCTTAATCTCATCATTTTCCAGGGGTCCAAATCGACTGAAACCATTCAAGTACAACCATCCTCAGGGGTTCTTCAGTCATCGCTGAACCTGTCCATAGTTGTCACCATTGTACTTCAAGACTCTGTTTAAACTTTGTGGTTTTTGACACACAAAGTATTCCTGTTTCAAACACTTTATACCTCTTAGAAAAATAAAAAAAAAAAGTTATTTTCTTCAATAAGCATGTGTCTGGTTTTTGGTTGTGGGTCTTTAAGGATCTTTCACATTCATACTTTGTTGCACTCATTAATTTTCCTATTATGCCCTTAGTGCCTTCCATCCTGCCTTCACATTTTCTCTGCTCTGCTTATAGATGTAGTTTGTTGGGACTCATTATTATGCCATTGCAGTTGTCCCACACTGAGCTGAGTCATTTCCACAGACTTGTGTTTATGGAATATGATATCTTGTCTGTTAGCCTCTGACCTTTCATTATAATCTGCAGTAATAGACGCAAGAGAGGTTATTAATGATACCCATCCCAATTCTGTCATATATAAGCTTTCTTTTTAGTTGGTCATTGTTAATGATGTGTAGAACTAGTGTTAGACTTGTTTTCATTTGGACTCTACAGAGCAAAATCAAGGATATCTACTGTAGATGAGATGAAAACAGTATCTGTTACACTTCAGTTAGTGTCTGGAAAATGCTCTACTCGATCTTACTGTAGGTACAAGAGGCCAAAGACAAGGGTTTTTTTAGAGGACACCTTTTTGTTTCATTGCTCCAGGACACAACAATTACTTGTCATTAGAAAATAAACCTGTTTTTTGTCAGACTTCCTGGCTGCCCTTCACTGTGAATGGGTCCATAAATGTTCAGCATCAGATGCCTATTCACAGCACAGACATGATGTAATATAATATGAGGTAAGATGCTATTAACCCTCAAAGATGAAATGATTGAGAACTATTTAACCACTTATCCTATCAACACATGTAAGTCAGTTAAAATGTAGTTTCTCAGCTTTTTCAGCAGCATCAAATATGGTCCATTTAGACATCCAGAGGCTCTGTAGTGACTATAGAAACACCCTCATCTTCTGCAATACTGATTCACTAATTAAACTCAAGTAGTTCAAAACACTCACATTCACACCTATGGGTAATTTTGATTAATGAATAACAAATGGTAGTGGTTGGAGATGCTTGTTCTTATATTAATTTATTAATGTACTTGGCTGAAGAAGTCACAATTCACCTTGTTTTGTTGTAATAACCTATGAATTTACTCTGAGCTTTTATGAGCATCCATAATTCAATATAGAACACCCAATTTTTGGTAAAAAATAAAAATAAAAAATGCACAATGCTGTGTATAATTAAAAAAAATGGTGATAAATTTCTTGCAAAATATTAAATGTAGAGGAAAAAATTAATTTACAAGTTGCAACATAAGTAATTTTAGATCTAAGTGCTAAGTAAAGCTTAAATCATGAACAGTTGTCTTGTAAATATTTCATTATATGACAGGACACTTAAATGCCTGAAGCAGTGAAATTAAGTGCCTTGTGTTTTATAACATGGTAGTTCCCATTAATACAAGGCCATCTGTCAGGTACAGTGAGATTAGATGTGATGTAAGGTGATTAAAATCCAGGAGATAAACCTCTTAATGCCAACCAACATGTATCGAAAGTCACTGTCGATACTGTAAAAAAAAGTGGCCGTCAAATTAGGCTAAGAGCTGCAATTGACAGGTTTCTGTCACCATCTGTGAATATTATTAAAAACTCATTAACACTTTTCACCTGCATATGATCACATAAGTCTGGATAGTTCGGATACTAAGGTGTGAGCAGAACTAAAAAACATGGTTATTTTCAGAAGCAGATTAAATGGATGAAGGGTTGTAATTTTGATGCTGTGATGTATGAACTTAAGTTTCTCTTTACAAAATGCTAAAAGTGACTTTTTTCTTGTAGACAAGGGACCGTAGCTCTGAATTTATACATGAACGTGGTTTGTGGGATGTGAGAGAGGGTGCGGTGGCTGATGTGGGTGGGTGCAGCTCCCCCTCTTCTCTCCTCAGCCGCAATGCAGTGCAGCATTCACAGCCTTTCACACTTTGAAAGATTATTGTCGACACTTGCGCTGTACACATCTTCCCTTAAGGTTAATATAGTAAAACTTTTTTTTGCTGTGTATACAGGCAAAGAAAACACCCCAAGCTTCTTCTGTTTGTTTTTCATTCTTTATTTATCTGTTTCATATTGCATAATCTCAGCAGTTTATACATAGCACAGTCATCATTGTCCTAGCATTGCAGACCAGAGGAGTGAGACACTGCAGCTCACCTGTCGGGAGAAGCTGCGTTAAGGTGCACAACAAGCAAATTCAAGTCTTTCTTACTATCTGTAAATATAATATAGACATTTGTGTGTCCTTAAATATACATTTTTATGTTCAATATCTGTCACAATCTTTAGCTTAACATTGTTTTGACATCTCTACCCTTGAAGGCTTGTCAGGTACAGGCCCCAGCGGTGCCTGTCAGTGGGATTCAGTTTAAATGCACTTGTTTATTAATAAGGGCAGTCGTCACATTCAGTTAAAGAGTTTAGAGCATTCTGCATTCACTACAGTCATACATCAGAAGCATCAGGGGTGTGTAATGGCCATACTTAAGAGCGGGGTTTATTTGCTACAGAAGTCACTATTGCTTACATACCGTTACCTGCTTTGCTTTAGACACTGAAGTGCCGGTCTGAACAGCTGGGCTGTCCTGCTCTTTGCCCTGCCCTCCCCTCCCCCCCGCAAAGTTCTTTGGCATCTCCACCTCCATCTCCCTGCCTTACCCTGAATCACAGCCTACCAGTCTCACTTCTTAGCCTTCTCCTCCTTGCTGTCAGTGCTAGAAGACTTCTCGGCTTTCTCAGTTTTCGCTCCCTCTTTCACCTCCTTATTGTCAGCTGCTCCTTTACTGCTCTCCTTTTTCTCCTCTGGTTTCTTCTCCTCTTTCTTGCTTTCTGTTTTCTCAGGCTCTGCTTTAGGTGCAGGCTTTTCCTCTGGTTTCTTCTCTACTTTCTTGGTGTCTGTTTTCTCAGGCTCTGCTTTTGGGACAGGCTTTGCCTCTGGTTCAGCCTTGTCTGACTTGGGAGCAGAGGGTTTCTCCTCCTTGGCGGGGGGAGTGCTCTCCTTAGGCTCAGGCTTTGGGGCAGGCTTATCCTCTGCAGGCTTGGAAGGAGCAACAGGTTTTGAGGCCTCATCCTTCTTTGGCACTTCTTCTGCTTTGCTCTCTTTCTTCGTGTCAGGTTTGTCAGACTTCTCTGCTTTGCTCTCAGCCTCTTTCTCCTTGGGCTCTGGCTTTTTCTCCTCCTTCACAGGCTGCTCTTTTTCCTTCTTGTCCTCTTTGACAGGCTTTGGCTCCTCTTTCTTCTCCTCTTTAGGGGCATCTTTTGAAGGCTTGGCCTTCTCTTTTTCAGGAGACTTTGGTTCAGGGATCTTATGAGGGGAAGACTTAGATTCAGGGGATTTGCTGGGTGGGGATTTTGACACAGGTGACTTTGGTGCAGGTGACTTTGACTCGTCTCCTGCAGGTGATTTGACAGCGGGAGACTTCGCAGGTGACTTGGGCATTGGGGATTTGGGTGCTGGTGATTTAGATTCTGGTGATTTTGGTGGAGACTTTGACTCTGGCGATTTTACAGCAGGAGATTTAGGTTGAGGGGATTTTGAAGGAGGGGAGGCATCCTTTTCTGGAGATTTGGCCTTCTCGTCTTCCTCACCTGCCTCCTCTTCCTCTCCCTTCTCATCCTCCTCTTCATTTTCATCACCCTTCTCTTCCTCTTCATCTCCTTCCTCCTTATTTTCCCCTTCTTCCTCCTCCTCTTTGGTTTCCTCACCCTCTTCTTCTTCCTCTCCTGCCTCCTCTTCTTCTTCGTCTTCTCCTTCCTTCTTTTCCTCCTCTTCCTCCTCATCAGCCTCCTCTGTCACCTCTGTCACTTGGGTTTCATCTGTCTGTTCCTCCACAATGACTCTATCTGAGATCTCCTCTCCTTTCATTTTTAAGTGGGCAGAGATCCTGCCCTCCAGGTAGGAGTATGGACCGACTCCTGACACAAAACGGTTCTCCTCTCCCTCAAGTAGTTTCCTGTTATGAAGACAAACACACAGAGGCCACATTCAATGTCAGTTTCTTCTGAGAGAAATCAAAGTAAATGATTTCTGTGGTATTAGACGCTGACCAACCTGTAAGCAGCAATCTCAATATCCAGAGCCATCTTCACATTCAGCAGTTCCTGGTAGTCTTTCAGCTGGCTGGCCATCTCCCATTTAGTGGTTTTCAGCTCACTATCCAACTGATTGATGGTTTCCTGCAAATCAAGAAGTCATTTAATCACATCACACAAATTAAATGGCAATCCTCCAGACCACATGTTAGAGGGATGTCTGAAGTCCTACTTGTAGTGAGAGGAGGTCGTCATGGTGTCTGTCTTCACATTCCATACGCTGTCTCTCCAGTGACTCCTTGGTTCCCCTCAGAGTCTCCAACTCAATGGTGCGATTCTGCAGCTGGCGGCGGTACTCTGCAATCTCATCCTGGGTCCCACGGATTGCATCCCGGTTGGACTTGGCAGCCTCAGACAGACGGTCCACACGCACTGCAAGAGTTGTAAAAACACATATATACGATTTAAAAAACTGTATCTAAGATGTTTTGCTGCATCACACTCCCAGCTATTTTTGACATGATGTACATGCACAAAGTACTAAAATTTACATTGTTATGCACTTGATGTATATTTTGATGTCACAGATTTGACCTCTCCTCTGTCCATAAGACCTCAGAGAGCAGACAGACACAACTGGGAGCCCTGGTAACCTTGACAGTGTCCATCAGTCAGTGGTCTGACTCAGCTCTCTCCCTCTGCCAGGCCTCAATAAGCCTCACTGCTGCAGTCAGCTGGATACCTCACATAGAAGGTCACTCTACTTCGGCCTTTTATTGATGACATCAAGTCAGCATGTTAATGTGCCTCAAGGGTCAATGTATAGATCATACAATCCTGCAGTGTGCAGTCCAGCTTTTGTTTACATGAAGTCCTTGTTGGCCTTTGTATTGTGCCACATAAGTCAGCAGTGTATCTATGATTTATCTCAATGTGGCAGTAACAGAGGATCGGTGACTGCCATGCTTTATAGGTCTGCTTCTCATGTCAATATCTCCTATGTATTTAGAGGATGAATAAAGTCCAGTCTTGATGCACGGATGATAGATTTTAAAGCCTAGGTCTAATAATGGCCCTGTCTTATCTGCCCAGCACAAACAATGACCTTGACTGATTCAAGCTCTTCTGTTTAGAGGTTATAGATCAAGGTAAAGTTCATCTACACAACAAACAGATGCACACAGTGCACATGGAGACATGCAAGAACACACCCACTATCACCCACAGTGAGAGTGCAAATTAGTCTTAGTCTCCTCTCTGTGTGCTGTGTCACTCCTGCGGTGCTGTTTTAAGTAAAAAGGATGGGTCTGCGGCAATGATGCACCCATAGAAGGGTGCGCCAGCTAATTAATATAACACTTAAGTCTTTACCTTTTAACATTATTTGTACTGATTATCTGTCTAGACATAAGCTATTTTGGCAGTAACCGAAAATCCATTCTCCTTTATGCAGTATAAATCTGTCAGGCTGGAATAAAGATTTATTCTTTAAGTTATTTGTCGAGATGCGGACTCTGCATTCAGCAGCAGTTGCAGTCCGTCAACAAAATATGTGATGCTGCAACTGTCGTGTGTTCTCCAGAAAAACGCCTTACTGTGTCTACGCATCAGGTGGAGTAATGATCTATGTTCACTACAGATGTACATCACAAGGGAGTGACTTCAGCACCACGGACAGAGAACTTTACGCGCTGACGTATGTCTTGTTTTAGTCACAGAAGTTAGTTGGTATTAGTTGGTTTTAGTTGATTTCAGTTGAGCTTTTACTGACCCTTAAACCATTCCTCCGCGTGAGAGGCACTCTTCGTTGCGTGATTGTCCAGCTGTGCGCGGATCTCTCGCAGTGCGGTGGTGACGTCCGCTTTCAGCGAGTCTCGCAGATCAAAGCTCACCTGCGCGCCCTGAATCTGCGCCAAGAGCTCAGCCACTTCTTCTTCGTGGTTCTTTTTCAGAAAATCAGATTCCTCCTCCAGGGCACGGAGCTTCTTATCCAACTCCAGCCTCGCCAGCCGACACTCCTCTGCGTACTTCTTCATGGCGCGCGCGGCGGCCTCCAGCTCTTCCCGGTTGCGCGCCTCATCCTCCAGCCGGGCGCGCAGGTGCTGGATGTCTTCCTCCAGGTGTTCGTGCTCCAGAGCAGTACGGGCTTTCTCTCCGGTCAACTGTTGCAGGAGACCCCTCAGGTCGCCCAACTCTTTTTCATAGTGCTCCCCGATAGAGGCGCGCCCAGCCTGGTTCTGTCGCAGCGCAGCCGCCTCGGCCTCCAAGTTGCGATTGTGCATCTCCAAGTTCCGCACCTTGTCAATGTAGCCGGCGAACCGGTCGTTCAGAGCCTGAAGAATCTCTTTCTCGCTTCTACGAGACATGTCACCGTTGAAGGCGTCCATGCTGTCAATGGAGGAGGGCTGGCTGTAGGTGAGGCGGCGGCGCTGGGAGTGGAAGCCGCTGGAGGACACGGAGGCCGGCCGAGCCTTGCGGTAAGCAGTCGGCCCATAGTAGTGATGCTCCACCGTGAAACTCATGTCGGCGGGACCGGGGGAGAAGTGACTGCAGCAGGAGGGTAGAGTTGAGCTTATATAGGAGGGAGGGAAAACTCAGGAGTCAGCACCGGGATGTTGTGTTGTTAAAGAGACATCCCCTCAGACGCAGATTCACTTACATGCATGACATCCACAGAGGTGTGTTCTCTTTAAATGTGCTCATAGAGTGTATACTAACTACTACTACTAACCTGCAAGTTCTCTATGGATTTAATTTCATACAAATTATTGTCAAACATCACTTTGGTTTCTATTTGAGGACGTTTTATGCATGAACACACCTGAGAGAAAATCCTACATAGTGGCTGACTGAAAATGAACTGTTTCACTGTCATCTGGACACAGCAGATCTTTATTTGCTGGTGAATTAATAACTGTGTCAAACAGTTATGGAAACATTCATTTTTGTACTTTATGCTGTAGACTCCTGGAATATGTGTGAACTAATTGTGTGAGTGCGCGGTGTGTTCTGCTGATGCTCTCTATAGCTTCACTGCTGCAGTGTGAGTTTGCAGATCCACGCAAACCCCCCTGGGGCTCAAGTCAACCACTGAGCCATTGACAGTCTCTCCCCCTCTATTCATCCACTCACACACGCTTTCTGACACACACAAAACACCACAATTAAATGTTTGGTTAGGGTTTTTTTTAATAGCACAAAACATCTTATATTATCTGCCTGTTTTATGTGCCAAAGGAATATAATTCATGTCCAGATGTGCAGATCCAGCTTCAGGGAAGGCAGAAACCCACAGCGATGACTCTAAAGAATTAACAAACTAAATAACTAGGCCTTCATAAATAAGTAAATGAACAAACAAATAAGCAAGTTACAGCAGTGAGTAAAACCCCAAACTTTACAGTTCATACAGGATGTTGTTACTGAGCTACGATGATACAGCATTCACTATAACTGTGTCTGCTGATCCAAAGGGATGTCTGCTCTGAGAATACCAGAAGAAGAGCACGTACAGCACCTATTGATTACTCAAATGCAGGGTGAATGAGTTTACCTTGCATACCTTAAAGGAGCAGAGAAAATCATGTATATGCCTTCCCCTTGAGATCTGTTGGGCATCAGATGGGTCAGCTCTGTCATTTCTCTGTATCAGCTGTTCTTCTCCCCTGTAAACATGTGTGCTGTCAGTTCAATGACAAAGAGGAGACCACATGGCACTCAAGCCCTAAGCCTGCCCTACAGCTGCTCTGACATGTGGTTCATTAGAAAATGTTCTTAAATATCTTTTTCCAGAGAAATCCTGTGCAGTGTTATTTTCTTGAGTATACTACATTATGAGCTGATGCTGCATATTCCAGTGAAACATATTCTTCCAGTGTGGTTTGTATCACATCTCAGAAGCCCCAGGGGATGAGAGGCAGGCAGGACAGAAATAACATGCGTCACACACATCCCTCCCCCTGCACTGCCTTTATGTTTTATAAATGAGGATAATGGAGCAGAGTGGGCAGAATTGCAATGTTATGAAGATTTCATGTTCTCATGTTCCACTTAAACCATTTGCAAAGAGCTGAAGTCTACATAAAGATGATCAGTTTTTGTGTTACAATATCCCTGGAGAAATGCTAACATGGCCATATCTGAGGGTCAGCAACAGTGATGAAAATGATGATGGTATGAGTGTGTATTCATTGGAAAAAGTGTAAAGAAAAGAGTCAATTAATTAATTCATGGATCACTGGTCAATGTGAGTTTTAAATATTTTTGTCTCCTCAGATTTAAACATTACACCCATTGTTGTAAATGGAATACTTCAGTGTAAGTGTACGTCAGAGTGTGAGCCAAGTGAAAACAGAAACAGCCCAACGACAGTCCATAAACAATACAAATTTAGACATCACTGGCTTCTAAAAGGGGAATCATACTGCATTAGGGAATTATTTGTAGCAAGTGTGGTCCAAACCTTTTCAAGAAAGCTTGACATCTTGCCATGCAACTGACAATGAAAGCTCAGTTGGATGCTTTTGCTTTGTGATGACCTTGTCATTGAAAGGATGGATGGAAAGAGAGGAGGCAGGAAGGAGTAGACAGAGATGGAAAATAGCACAATCGATGCAGAGGAAATTGCCAGAAAGAGTGAAACCCTGAACCAGGGAAATGAAATACATGAAGAACAGGAAGTAAAGTTATTTCATGCATGTTTGTGTGTGGCGTATACATGCATGCATATTAATGTGGTTGTAAGAGTGTGGGTAGTGGCGGTGGGGAGTTTCCTCGTTTTTACACTGTGTTATATTTAGGGATTTCTGTGATTTGAGACAATGACAGAAAGGCGGAGGCTGTGAAGAAGCCAGACAACAGCAGGGGTGAGGAAGTGATGATGCTCTGGAGGCCTGACTGAGGAGAGAGGAGAGGAGAGAAGGACGAGGCCCTGGGTGAGAAAAGAAGGGAGTCACCTTGGGAGGGACAACCAGAAAAATGGCTGTCCTGGCAGTCTCAAGCATGACTCAGCTGTAATACAATTAAAGGCCTGTCATTGTGTTTACTTGCTTTGGAGGAGTATTTGTGTGGAAGGACATGCTTGTGTGTGCATATGTGGTGCAGTATACCATGTGTGCACAATGCTGTTTTGCAGAAATGGACACCATCTCTCAAAGTCTACTTAAATTAAACTGTGTATTTTCGTGTGTGCATAAGTAATTCAAAGGTTAACGACCACAAGCAGAAAGTCTCATCCCGTCTGAATATACAGGCAGTGAGATATTCAATGACTGAAGTTTCCAGAACACTACTTAGCATATATCTGCTACAGCACCACCTGCTGGACACAAAGAAGGTTGCAGGTGTAGTTTTGGGGAGTGGCCACAGGGGGCAGAACCACAGAAAATCTGAACTCATTAGTACTTCCGGTTTGATAGAAGAGGGAAAGTATAAAAACTAACAACAAACGTAGGACGAAACAGCTGCTTTAATGGCACATAAATTGTGTGAACCAGCTTCTTTGTTGGATACATGGGTCCAGGAAAACAATAACTTAGTAAACAAATGGAAGGTAGGCTAAAATTATTATAGCTCTAGCACTCTTAAGCTACTTTAGTTTCTGTTGATTCAAGGTAGAGAAAAATAAATGTTTATGGTTACATTAACTAACATTAATGTCAATGCTCCTGCTGTCTTATTTATAACATTAAAATACTATCTGGTCTGTAAGATCTTTACAATCTGTTGTAACTGTCAATTTATAGTGTTGATAGAACGTTAAACAATATATCACATTTTTAAAATTCTATTACGCATAATTGTATCATATAAATTTATATTCACTGCCATGTTCTCCTTCCTGTCTTATTTTATATTTTATTAATCTATACTACTTTTATGTTCAGAATCTGAATATTAGATCACATCTGTAATGTTGTTTTTTTAAAAGTTACATTCTGCTTACGTTTAAATATGTTATTCTATTGTATTTATGACGTTATATCACAAAATTTTGATCTAAAAATTAATACAGTGTATTTGCATGACAAATATAAACCTCTAAGTTGTAAAGGAATAGCAGTGTAAAATGTTATAAATGTATATTTAAACTTGAAAACAATTTTAAGCAAATATACAGTTCATTACCATAACTACTTATTGTCAAAGTAACTAATTTGCTTTCATCTCATTATTTCAGCAGGAAGAGGGGGGAATGACTGCCCGGAACCAAGACCAGAGCAATCTGAAATGCCTTTCCTCTGAGTTTCGCAAACTTTTAATGAAAATCCAAGGTGCTCCATCTCTCTCACAAAAAAAAAAAAATTAGGTCTCATTTTGTGGTGTTGAGCCATGCATTTTATCCATATTTCACCTCATCTTTTATCTTCATGTCTAATGTTTCCAATGCCCCAAACTTTCAGGTGTGCCTCCTCTTGCGGATCATGCTCAGCTGGAGCTGACAGTGATATACAACGCCTGTGTGTACTCTGTTGCTCTCTCACAGTTTTCAGAGGCAGAACTGCTGTGCACACAAGCCACAGCGAGAGGTAGGCCTCCTGAGAGACAACAGACTCACACGTTGAGAGACCTGTATCCACTCTCGTGTCTGCTATCATATTGTCTGTCACCATCTCTGCAGTTCTTCAGATGAGTGGGGAGAAACCTGTCACTTCAGACTCTCTTGTGTTTTGGAGAAAAATTGTGAAATCACTGAAAGACACAGATTTAAATTCCCCCATCCACTGGCTTCTCTGTCTGCAGTGGGCAGTCTGGCTGGCTACATGCAGGCTAAAAATTATCCAGGAACTTCAGGTAACTTGCTGTTTCTTTGGGTGTATTACTACCTCATCTGTTAAAGGTTGTTTCTTTCTAATTGATTTTTTTTTTTTTTTCCTTTCTGGGACTCTTGTGTTATTTTATGTTGGACACAATGTCTCATACCAGCTATTAATCAGTAAATGGATTTACACGTAAAGCCCACAGAGAAAGTAAAACAAAAATGCTTTAGTCTTACAAACATATTTTTGGTGAAGGCAGCATATATATTTGAACATCTGAGGTTTCCTCCATCTCCTGTTTTACCAATAAGTTTGACAAAGCACCTTGCGTATTTAGCAGAAAGCTACTGTGTCCATAATCTAGTCCACAATTGTGTATCAAAGGTTGAGGTCTTTGATATGACAAAGAAGAATAAACACAATAGTGATGCAAAAAGTATATTTATACATGAGTTTTACAGGAGGTCATATAAATTACTTCTCTGCCTTAAAGAAAAACTGCATAAATTGTTGTTGTTTTTTCTTGTGATGTAGGAGGAGCTGTCTTTTGCATTTGACTTGTTCTACGCTGAAGTATGTGATGACAGGAAGATGAAGTGGAAGTCACCTGACATTCCACTATTGGTGTTGGATCCAAGAAGGCTTGCCGAGTTACTGCGTGTCTGCACTTTAATTGCTCAAGGTCAGCAACATTAATAACTTTATTTTCTGGAATGTAATATTATGCAGCACCTATGCTGTAGAGTTAATATCTACTTGAGTGACAGACTTTGATGTTGCCCTTTACTAAAGATCCTGAACTGCTTATACTAGTAAAATCCATTGTATTAGACAGGCGAAGTGTCCAGGGTGTACCCCGCCTTCGCCCTTAAGTAGCTGGGATAGGCCCCATGCAACCCCCGTGACCCTAGTGAGGATAAAGTGGGTTCAGAAAATGAATGAATGAATGAAGAACTAGGTTACATACTGTATTCCAGAGATGTGTTATTGCTGTATACCTCCTGTGTTTGTATTATTAACACTGTATTTTGTCTGTGTTGTGTTTCATTTATCAAGGGGCTGAAAAATTGAGTGAAGGTAAAAGTTCAGAAGCGCTAAATGATCTGCAGAATGCTTCCTCCCTACCAGCTCCCAGGGCTCTCGTGGCCTACACACACCTCCTGTCAGGCTCCTGCTTTGCACACATGGTACACAGATATACAAATCACACTCTGCATAACGCTTTTATGACAAAACAGGATCTGTAAGTGTGTGTTTGTTTAATTTACTCCCCAGAGCCACCCTCAGATGGCACTGCAGTGTTACAGGAAGGCACTGGAAACTGACTGTCATTGTGTAAGCGCTCTGTATCAGAGCATGCTCGTCTACAGACAACTGAGAAACACACCTGCTGAGATACAAGCGCTTCGGTTGCTGCACACAGTGAGTAACATAAATGCTGTGAGCATACTGCAGATAGAGAGGGAAACAAGACAAAAATACTTTTGTTTCTCTGTATAAAGGGATAGATTGGTTTTAATTCTAATGTTTCCATATATGATGCAGAATTTTTAGTTATACAAGTAAAAAAAAAAAATCAATTTCAGACACTGATACATACTCCTATATATGCGGACCAGTATACTGAAATAGGAAACCTTCCTTGTCCCCTAGGCTTTGATGTTGCCGTCTGCTACAGAGCCTGTTATAGCAGGTACTCATCTCCTGTCCCCATCTCTACTGCTCCGTGGCCAATCATTGGGTAGCCTCCTCTCAGTCCCCTCTGCCCTCTCTGTCCTTCACAGTCTGGCTTTGAAGTGTGTGCTCCATGGAAGGTGAGAAGACCAGCCTGTCGCTGTCTGTTGGTCTCTTTCACTGACACCTGATCACTGCTAAAAATAACAAAACATAGATTAAGATAATAATAACACACATATAGTGTAGACTGTATTCTTTAGTGAAATGGCTGTGGCTCCTGTTGCTGTAGGGTGTCAGAGGGAGTGGAGCATTATCTGGACCTGCTGGCTGTTCTTCACTCAGAAGATCAACATCAAGTAAGACTTTAATGTTAACAAACAGGTAACATAATGTTAAGCTGAACATTATGAGTGTCTAAATGACTGACTTAAGATCTGAAGAGTAAAATATTATAATCTCTCCAAGTATTAAGAATTTGAAGCTATTGATTAAAGTAAAATGCTTCCCAATATACCATTACAAATGAAGAACTGTGTTGCCAAAGAGATGGCCCAGCCTACAAATATTATGATGTTATTGATGTTAAGGAACATGCAGGTTTAGTGCAGAACAATAATAACTTTTTTTTTTTTTTTTTTAATTTTCCCATGAGAATTAAATTCAAAATGTTGCAGCGGGCAAAAACGTTATGAATATGGAATGTCTGATAAAAAAT
>JAPTGZ010329523.1:0-13529 GCA_029814645.1 Fowleria isostigma | reverse complement strand
GGATTTCAGGGATTGTCCTCTTAGATTTCAGATATCCAGAAGACTTTCCTGAAAGTCATGTGTCAAAGATTCCTCACGCCAACACAGCAAATAAGTCTGCTGAAGACGAGAAACGCCAAATTCTTAAAAAGGTCAGCATTGTTTCTGTTAACAAGTCACAAAAAAATGCTTAAGAGTTAATTGTGCCAATACAGGTTGAGTGTTAGCGGCACATGTTAACATGGTTCTATAGAAAAGAAAAACTTTACCTAAATAAATAGTAACTTTTTAAAACGCATGTAAAAATATATTCTATTGAATGGATCAATTTTTATCAAAATGAACATTCAATAACTGATGCACCGTGATGTCATTCCAAACTGTTCTTTCAATCGCAGCTTCTCTACTGTGCACTTGGATCGTGCATGCATGTATAATTTGACTAATTTCCAACGAGGCATTATTTTAACTGTTAATGTTAGCTGTTATTACTCGCCCTGTGCCATCCAGGTAAAGACTTCCCTTTAAAGACCATTATATTTGGTTCAGACCTCTTCTTTTCTGTATGTCAAATAGATTTTAATATCAATTTGTCTCATTTAGGAGTCTTGGGCTCAACTAGAGAGACAGTCGGCCACTCCATCTACAATCAAGTCCTCCAAAGAAAGTTTCCAACAGTTCCGTAAGGCTGCGATGGAGAAGGAACGTGAACAAAAACTGAAGAGGAAACAAACAGAGACAAAAAATGAGAGGGAAACTCTGGAAAATAGCGGGTATGAAGAAAGACATCAGGTGTAATAGATGCACTGTAATCCGTGTACTATTGATATACTGTTGTTTGATACAGCATTTGAATTATATTTTTTTTCTCTAAGGGGGTCTCTTTCTCCAAAAATAACAAAAGTTGTGCAATCTGGAATTTAGTTTTTTTGCTTCTAATTAATATTTGCCGATACCAATTTTTTAGCTATTAAATTTTGATTGTATAACAAACATGGTATATGGTTAACATCCAAATAGTTCCTCCCAGCATTAAAATTAAAATGCATCCAAAGTACATGTTTCATAAGATAAAAAACTTTTTTTTTAACTAACCTACACTAAGGTCAGATAAAGAATCAAGTCCAATGTAATCCAGAATTTGTATTATATTATACTTCTTCTAAAAAGTAGTAATGAATAAAAATCTTATTCTAAAAGATTTTAAATATTTTTTTTAAAAATATCAAGCAATCAGGTAACTTAGATTTCACACATAAAAATTAGGTAAAAATTCAAACTTTTATTCTTTGGGCTCCAGGGTATTAGGCAGAAATGGACAAAGAGGGTGTGTAAAAAAAGGGTGTGAAATATTCTGGAGGGCGTAAAAGCAACGTGCGTGGCTTTCCCCCTGGCCCCTGGGAAAATTTTGAAAAAATAATCCTTAATGCTGCATTCTAGTGCATTTTGGTTAAATGTTAATTTTGACATGGGAAAAAAGTTTAGACTTTGATTCAATATATTTTCTTTTCTGTCATTTTTGCTAATTCGTTCTATCAGGTTAACCTCATCTCTTGCTTTGTGAATGTTCATTTCTATTTTCAGGTAATGGCTTTGTGTGTTTGCCTTTCGGTGATGGTTGCCATGAATACTCGTACCTGTCTGACTGACTTCACTCAGATCTTCTCTGTACTTGCTTGTCTAAACCCCCTTTAGTTGACACATCGCTGCTACTATCTGAACCCTTATACTGTCACTGGATTAGTTTCTACTATCCCCTTACCTGCATGGACCACCAAATGAATATCACCTTCATTCTTTACGAAATGTTGCATGTGCTAACTATAGCTAGGTCTTGTATGTGTGTGTCACTGTCATAATGAGGGGGATGAATTTGAATGTAATAAAATGAATATTCCATGTCAATATAGACAACATTTTAACAGCTCAGAACATTTTTTCAACCATGTACAAATGTAAAAAAAAAAAAAAAAAAGTTTAGTGATTGGAATTACAAATCATATAAGATGGAGATGACTAGGTATAAAAGTTATATTAACGTACACACGGCACAGTATGGAAATCTCTGATTGGTCCATGTGATGCACTTTTCCACTGATAGAAATACGGTGATATGTTTTCTTTCATGCAAGCACTTTCTGATTGCAAGTAATTCCCTTAGAACAGGGTTACCAGACGTATAGTATTTGTACAATAATTTCACCCTCAATCAATAATTCCAAAAATCCAATAATGTACGATAATTTGACCCCTTCAATACATGCCTGCACAGCGCCTGATGTTACCTCGTTGCCAATCAACGCACAACGCACCATGAGCATAGCAAGACTAGTAAAAGTGACACATGATGTAGCATGGCAACATGAAACACAATCAAAAGTTGACCAAACCAGTCCAAGTTGACTGAGAGCCACGCACTTGAACCGAGAACCACACAGAAAAGCTTTTTTCCCCAACAGTCAGGTATGTATGTTAATTTTAAGCTTCTGGTATGATAACATCCCATTTTTGTGCTCTTTTTTTGGGCATGCTTTTCAAAAATTAACTATGCAAATCACTGGTACACAGCTCACCTATATCTATGATGGGCTCTACATTCAGTGTCCATTCATCAGAGTTCTTGTTGAGACTATTTGAGTTTAGGGAAAACCAGGCAATTCATGTTGATGTAAGTTTATATAAAAGGATGCATTATTTTTTCTGATATTTCAGTTGATTGTTAAGAGTAAAAGAGTCATAACAAAGCTGATAATAATTAAGAGAAAACACTTGTAAGTTATTTTGGGTGCTCAGTGCTTTTATTTTGAAGTCTGTCAAAATAGGAGGTACCTTTAGATTGTGTTGACAAGAAAAAAAACTTTACATTGAAGATGTGAAGTGCCAGACAGTTATGTGTTCTGTAGCTGTAGAATGTTTTATAAATGCTCAGTTTGAGAAGAACCATGCTGATAACTTGTGTAAAAACTGGATCCGATCTTCTAAAACATGTCAGATTTTGCATTGTCTCACGTGCCTTTTTACAGTCAACCACCACCACATGACATAGCATGAGTGGCACATGACGTAACACGAGTGAAGCACGATGTAGCATGGCAACACAAAATGTAAACAAAAGTTTATCAAACCAGTCTACATGAACCAAGATAGACGCAGAAAAGCTTTTTTACAACAGTGCTGTTAGTTTAAAGGCCAAACTGTATTATAAGACATACTATACATGGTCTGTAGTCATATTTTACTGAAGTCGATAGTCCTGAGCAACAACAAATCAGGTTTGTATGTTAATTTTCCATAAAATATGATAATTTTAAGCTTCTGGTACAATTTGTCATTTCCCATCTGGCAACACTGGATTGGCAGCTGGTCGATCTTTAGATCGGATCAGGACATCCGTAAGAACTGGCCTACTGAAGTTTCTGTTTATCCTACATTTTGATTTAACATGCTTCACAATTGTACCTCACAGGGATGGAAAATGAGCTTTATTTATGATCAAAATACAATTTGACATTTGAGGGACCCCCACACATTTTTGACTTTGTTGGTTTCATGGGAGCATGTTGTCACTCTGTTGGAGCCCCCTCTGGCACCAACGCAATTCAAACTCTGGTTATTACTACACAAATTGTTTTTGAATTTAGCACTGAAGCAAAAGTTCACTGTTAGAAAGTCAGTCTGTCACTATCTGCCCCTCCTATAGTAAACAAAAAAAACTAAAAACAGCCACAAATTCATATTTTCAGATTCTTACTTTGAAACGAAATAGCCAATTAACAAACAATACATGGATTGTACATGGACCCACTGCCTATATGGACATATTTTATTTCTGTGATAAAATGGCCACTTCAAGTGGACTTTCAATGTTTGGTTTTTTTTATATTTTTCTATATTGTAAATTACTATTGAAGACACCAATACTATCTTTAGGTAGTCCTCAAGCCCAAATCTGATACGATGACATGTTGCAGAGTCCTGTAGTAGCCCTACTGGCTAAGTGTACATTGAATTTTGCATAAATCATCAACAGTGTCATCATCACACCTCATTCTTAAGGCTTCACAGTGGAAACCACACCACAGAATCCACCTGCTCACCTCAACCATGAAGGCCTAATCATACATACAGTCTTGTCTCATCCGTTGATGACATGAGTCTGCTCCTTGAACTTGTGAAGCATTTATGGCTCTTATCTGACTTGTGGTTAATTTTGCGGGTTCTGATGCTGGTAACTCTTAAGGAATTTACCCTCAGAGCAGAGCTAACTCTTGGTTTACCTTTCCAGGTGAGAGCTAGTTTCAACATTGATGGTTTTTGCGAACATACTGTAAGATACTGTACATTCAAAGTTTTTTTTTAAATTTTCCAGGTTTGCTGTTTTGATGATGGACAGTCAATGTTCTTTCCTTAGTTGAGTGGTTTTTGCCATAATATGGATTAGAACAGTAGTCGAATAGGACTGTACACAGTGTACCTGCCTTTCCTGTACACAACTCAACATATCGTCGTCATCTGTTAACTGAAGACTGTTCCAGCAGATAGAGAGAATACTAAGGTGTGCAAGTGTGGTGGGTTACTTTGAAGAGCATAAACCATGAAAAAAGTGATTGTTACTAAAAACTTATTGTATGTATATCTGTGGGCATATAAAAATATCAGTTACTATCCTCAAAAATTGTAACTATTATTTTAAGAATGTGAATGGTTTTCAGTCACATTTACAGCCTCCAGCCCCCGTTGATGCTTTGGACACATTGGCATGTTACTGCTGCCCGTGACCCACTCTTACAAAAAACTCTTGTCTACATTCGGCATGTATCCTCATGTCTCCATTACTTATCCAAATAATGTGTACAGTAAGTTTCAATCTGAATCATTATCATCATTAGCCTATTATAAACCACAAGTGGTGCCAGGCACAACAAACCCCACCCCTTGCATGTATTATAGCTTATTTTGGCATTGATCCAGCTGATGTCATCATGTCTATGCATATGTTGATGTCAGTATATATCAAATGCCTCTATATATGTGCTAAATTTTAAGTAAATTGAAACAAAATTGATATTTTATAGACATTTAAAATTTTGCCCATTTTAAGTACCATGTTTTTTGGACTATAAGTCGCACTGGAGTATAAGTTGCACCAGTCAAAAAAAAAAAGGATCATGAAGAAGAAAAAAAACACATAAGTTACACTGGAGTGTAAGTCACACCCATGGGTGTATGTTTGTTCAGTTTATTAGATCTTTTGTCTGCCTCAGGACTGTGTTTTTATTACAGAGAATTTAGTCAGTTAAATCTAGTTGTATCTGGTGTGGATGAGACGTGTGATTCTTGTACAGTAAACATTAGCCCCGGAATCATAGCGTGCTAATGCTAACGGGACTGGAGCAGTGACAGGTGGCTGTTGATGTTTGTTAGCCAGTTAGCTCTTAAATTGTACTGCTTAGATGGGTAGATGTCTTTATCCACCCCCAAATGGGTAAATGAAAATGCCATGGACTCATAACACAGATACAAAAAATACAACATTATTCTGGACTTTGATACAGACCCTTAGAACAACAACAGTCCAATAGCAATTTCAAATAAGTTATAATTATAAAAATAAACAAATGGTACAAAAGAGTTCCTCAGACGTTCAGAAGAACACTGGGGCATCACCACTCACTCACCAACTAAAGTTAGCATTATGATCCCAGCAGCTAGTAGCTTGCTTATCTGTTAGCTGTGCAGCTAATTGAGTCCCCGATAACTGGCATGTCAACCAGTCCCATGCGTCTGGGACCAGGGAGGACCTGTCAGTGGGGAACAGATCTTACCAGGGTGACCTGGAGGTGTTTTTGCGACACTGTTTACCGCATAACTAAACCGAAGAGCTGAGGCTGTCTATGGACATTAGCATAGCATTGCTATAACATTACCCACAGAGCTAAAGAGCAGCTCCAGTTCCATGACCTCCTCCGTGAAGTCAAAATAAATGTCTGAAACTTCAATGTCCGGATAAAGTTTCCTATTCCACTGAGCAATCACTATTTTTTTGCCTTCACTAAAGACAAATGCACATTTGTATAGGGAGGGTTGGTTACAACAGTGAATAGTCCTCTGGGGAGGTCCGCAGGAAAAAAAGCACCAACAAAGAAGAATGAAACCACCGAAGTCCAAACTGGTGTAGCAGATATTGGTAGTTGTGACAAGCCTAAAGCACCCTCTGGTGGTAGGTAATGTTTACCCCTTGCTCATGTCAGTCAGTGTGAAAATCACATTTAAGAACGTGTGAAATTATATATTTTAACATATATAAGTCGCACTGGAGTATAGGTCGCAGGACCAGCTAAACTATGAAAACAAATGCAACATAAACATTTTTTAAAAATCATTAAAAATTTGAATTTTGACTCTCCGAAAATGTAGTCACATCTATTCTGGGTTACTGGCAATCTATAAACCCAAGTATGAATTCAACCAATAGTTTTGCTGCAAACTCCACACAGAAAGGTCAATCAAACCCAGGACCTTCTTGCTGTGAGGCACGAGTGCTCATCATGTCACCCTGCATAACTAAATGATATTGATATTTCTCTGTAGTAAAAGAATATCTAAGAAATCTAATAAATATGTTCTCAATCTAGCCTGCCAGGCTCAAGTAATATGGAAAAGGATCCTCCAGCATCAATGGAAGGAGAACGTGAATCATCAGGGAATGTGTGCACAGAGCCTGCTTTAGATGCTCCCAGAGAAGCTGAAGTGGAAAAGCTAAATTCTCCAAAGGAACCTCAAAGTCCCCCACTGCTGCCTATATCCAGGGAAAGACAGCTACTCAAAGAGAAGGCAGCAGAGCGTCGCAGAAGAAAAGCTAATGTGAGTACCTCGGCTGGGCTTCCTCCGGTCTATTCTTGACAATATAAGGGCATGGTTATGTGGTCTGATTTTGTGGTTTTGTGTTTTTCTTTACAGATGACTGCTTTTGACTTGTATCGACAGCGGGACATCATGGAAATGTTTGAGTCATCGATGGACTGGCCGTAAGGGGAAAAACATTTTTTTTTTAAAAAGTGAACTTTGACCTAAGTTTCTGAAAAGTTACATCTATTCTGGGTCATTGGCAGTCTATAAACCCAGTTTGGTATAAATTCAACCCATAGTTTTTCTGCTAAAATGTTAACAAACCGAACCAAAACAATATCCCTTGCCAAAATCGATTGTAGTCATTAAAATATCTTAAAAACAATTTTCCCAGGTTGACTGAAGTAATGATACATGGCAAAATTTGATGTATTGGCACCATGTGCAAGAAAATACATTAGTAAATTTGTTCAGTCACATTGGAGAACAAATCAAAAGCCTCTGTATTATCAGTTAAAAGTTGTCTATATTCAGATGGGGAACATCCCCTGTTCTAGCAGACTCTTTATTAAATTGTACTCACATCTGCAATAATTCTTCAGCTCCACAATGTGATTTGTTTAAACCTGCAGTGCTAAATGATATCAATATTTCTCTGTAATAAAAAAAATTAAGATTAAAAAATATAATATATATATAAATTCTCAATCTAGCCTGCCAGGCTCAAGTAACATGGAACAGGATCCAGTATCAATGGAAGACAAGGAGTCAGAGCGTCGCCGAAGAGAGGCTGAGGTGAGAACTGCTGGGCTGCTCAGCTGGGCTTCCTTCGGTCTGTTCTTGATCATAAGTGCATGCTTATGTGGTCTGATTTTGTGGTTTTGTGTTTTTCTTTACAGAGGTCTGTTTATGATATGAATCTGCGGCGGAAAATCAAGGAAGTATTTGGGTGTGAACTGGACTGGTAGAAAGGGGGAAAAACAGGAACTTGGAAAAAATAGGGTGAAAATGACATGAATGTAATCTTCCTTTCTTTATGTAAGGATCCCCATTAGTCCCTGCCAAAGTACAGACTATTCTTCCGGGGGTTCATTCCCAATATAAAAAGTGTTACAATTTATGAATTTACAAGGCACATACAGGAAAAAACAAAATTTAGCTACATTAATTTAGCATTGTTTCATTACTGATTACAGATTTCTTAAGAATTGTTTTGAAGGCAACAGTACTTATTGACATCATTTCTGGAGGTAACATATTCCAATATGAAATGGACACATTTATATGAGACTTCCTACAGTTTACAGTTGTGTGTGATAAGCTAGATAAAGCACACATACAGTTGTGCTCATAACTTTACATACCCTAGCAGAATTAGTTTCTTTGGCCATTATTCAAACAATACAAATGATATTACAAAATTGTTTCTTTTATCCATTGTTAGAGGTTAGGTGAAGCCGGTTATCATGAAAAATATGCTATTTTTAAAAAATGACAACAAACTATCCAAATGATGTGATCAAAGGTTTACATACCCTCGGGCTTAATACTCTGTATCGGCCCCTTTAACATCAATAACAGTTTGAAATCCCCACGCGGGTGCCATGTATAGTTAAGCTTAACTTTTTCCATTCATTCTCTATGGTAGTGTTTAACACTACGGATGTAATATAATTTGGCTGCAGCGTGTTTTAACGCTGTTGAGTAGTTTCCTCCCATGATGCGCAGCCGCAGTAAGCTCCATGAACTCTGATCCTCCGAGGAGAAGGCAATACGTCTACAGGTGTTTTCGGTTCTTCGGCTCTTATCAGGTAAGGTTTTTTTTTTTAGTTCAAATCCATTTAATTTAATCATGAAACTATTGATACTTTTACCACTGAGTTATAATTTGAGAGATAACATGCATACTCATTTTTGCTGCTAATTCTTTTCAATGACCTGTCACTATGCAGTAACCAGCTTTTCTATCTTACATTATTTTACTTTATTAGCTAAATAATGAATGAACATTGGCCTAAATATTGTCAGTGAACATAGTCACGATGTTGTTTCATGGCAGTATTTAGTGAGGACTTAACACTTATTTTGTCAGCTATGGGCAAACGTAGCTAACTCGGTTATGAGATAACTTTATCATCTGTGGACATAACACAGCTTAAAACCATTGAATTTGATCATTTTGGATCCAGTTTGTATATATTTCATACCAAAAATCAAAGTATCCATAGGCTTGGGGTAGGCTACTGTCTGTCTGAATCTATTCACTGAGGAAAGACTACTAAGCTAACAAACCATCTCAATATGGGCTGACTTAAATATTTACATTTATTGTCTATGATATGACACATTAATTCTGCCCCCACAGCCTTTGCCTCCTTCTAGTTCATACCTATAAACACAAACACACACAGTGGACCACTCTTCTACTTCTTCCATTCCTCTCACCCGTCACCCCCTATTTGCTCACCTACACACACACACATTATTCAGACTTCTGTCAAACTGTGCTTATTCAGTGTTATGTAAAATGATAAATCCTTGGGATGTTACAATGTTACTGTGCTCAAGTTCACAAGTTGCTGGAGTCCCTACACACATGTAGACCTGCTAACTAAACTCATCAGGATGAGTTAATAGGATGGACATGCCTGTTTCTGATCAGTGTTCTAATTTTCCACCAGTTTCAATGCAGGCTCCATTGCCAGTACCTCCAAGCTGCTTGCCTTGGAGTTATCTTCAAGTAAGACCACATCACCTTTGAGACCAGTGCATCCTCCCAGATCAGCCTCAGCAGCTACTGGTCAGTCTTTGGTTCTCCTACTTAAAACATTGCACTCTCCCAGATGTTCAGTGTCAGTTATTTTGTATTCATTTCTTTTTTTTCTACTCTTTAATTCTGTCTCTGTCCCCCTTTCTCCCTCTTGCCCCACTTCTCACCATCATTCCAACAGTCTTCATCATCCTCAGCAGTGACTCTTCATGGTGCCCCTCAGCTCAGTTGGAGGCCTCTGCTGATCCACCACTCCTAAGCTACGACCAGGATGTGAGCTGATGAAACTGCTCTCACCAGCAGAGAATGTGGATGTAAACCGAGATGGAAGCCCTGAGACTGTGGCCAGGCACTTGACCAGTGAGACGCTAATCATGTTTTTTTAATTTCATTTATTTCGAGCATTCAACAAAATTACATGCAAGTTGAATATTTCAACATAATTCATTTACACTCGAAAAGGAGTGGGAAGAAGAAAAATGTATTTAATCCCACCCCCATCTCTCATCAAACAACATAATAAAGTTTTAAATACTCACTCCTGTCTTTAGACTTCAAGCAGGACAATGAACAAAATAGGCCTGTACAGATTATAATAAACTTATTTTACAGTATTTAAATTATATAACCAAAATATGTATGAAAACTAGAAACAAATTACATTCATGGTTGTGTTACCATGGGTAACAGTAAACCATTAACTTGCACAGTAATAATTACATATCAACAATGGTACAAAAACTACAGTACAAGAAATGGTAACAAACAGCGATGGGAAGAACAACACCAAACTGGTGAGGAACAACAAACACACATCATCATTGTAAAAGAGAATATTAATGTAACATAAGCATGAAAACCGTCTGTCTTTTTTACTGAGACCAGACCATATGTTTATAGAACAGTTTAAATCAATGGATATTTGGGTGTTGCTTGTGTTGGATATTCAGACTGTTCCAAAGTCTCACTCACATACAGACACACAAAAAGTTTTATTGGTGGTTCAACATTATAATGTGAAATCTCCAAAACCTCTCAAATTATGAGTACTTTCTCAAATTGTAAAATACATTTTGTATATTACTTGGTAGTAACTTGTTGAATGCTTTGAATAAGATTATTGATGTATATTTTACAAGATCTGAATCTAATGAACGTGCTCTCCTTGTGGCGTTACCCACCTCAGCCTGAGCGTATTGATACTGATTATGAACCACCGTCACCAAAGTGCAACAGCTATTAGGGAACTGGACAATGCTTTATCAGCAGAGTGAAATAAGGTTTCTGAGTGGAAGACACACAATAAGTTGGTACCTAGCATCTTGAAAACCAAATCAATCTTCTGTTGCGATTAAGTCATAAAGTGTCATCAACATGACATTAAAATGAGTTTGAGCTTATCTGAGGAACCTATGGAGCAGACAAAGTAAAATTACTGTGCGCAACAATTGACTGCCAGCTGAAGAAATTTCAAATAGCACAGAACAGAGCAGCCAGGTTAATCTTACATGGTCACATAAGAACAGGTTATTATGTACAGTCAACTCTCATGGTGAACTGGAGAGAATAGGCTTGTGTTCAACACAGTTACCGTTTTCATTGACACTATCTTTTCTACTGTTTTACAAACTGTCAGATGCAGTCAAGTTCATTCTCATTTTACTAGGTCAGCCAGTGATGGCCAGATTATGTTGCCACATCCAAAATGAAATGCTTTAAAGCAACACTAGATGTTTTTTCTGCCTTCAAACTATATTTTCCACGCCATTTTGGTGGTACAACAACTCACAATAGGTTCAATTACACTTTGGTCATCACTCCAGAGCCCCTCTGTGGCTTTCATTACCACTGCGTAAGTTCAAGATAGCTGCCGGTGTCCCACAAAAACTACAATTAAAACTGCTTTACGGCACACGTCACATCTCGCCTGCCTCGCCTTGAGAAGACGAGGCAGGTAAACAAAGTTTTGAGTGAGGGAAAGCTACAACTAGGCTAATGGTCATGGCTGAAGCCGCAAGAAAAATGGGTAGAAAGGAGGGTAATGGTGTTATCTGAAGAGTCAAAGAAAAGAAAGTACAGTGATCAAATCAGAGCTTGGACTAGGGGGAATCAGTTGCCAGCGTGAGCTGAAAGAAAAGCTCCAATAAAGTCTGTTAAGTTTCAGGAGGTCGAGAAAAGTTAAATGAGTTTCATAACAATGGGAAACTAAGAGAAATTAGTAACGCATTTGTAGTTTCACTTTCTAAAGTGAAATGCCGCCAATTACTGTGGTACAGAGAACACAGACGATGACAGCGGAGGATATAAACTTTACTGGGTGATTTTAATCATGTGTCACTGAGGGAGACCCTTGTACATTTCTATCTGTATGTCTCCTGTCTTGCCTGTTCCGCATCACTGGCTTGTCAATAAATGCACAAGTATTACCAAGATAGAGATTTTACAACAGTTGTTACAGACAATACTGTTCTTTAGAGGGACCCCGCGAGCAGACAGTCATCTAGTGTTGCTTTAAAGAGGACAGTTATTTATCGTGCCATCAATCATTGGAATAATTGTCCCCTGAACATATGTAAATTGAATGGTAAATCATTTTTCAAGTATCACTTGAGAAGGTATGTTAGTTTATTTGATGGATGCAACTCATGAATGTAATAATTAATCTCATATTTTTCTGATGATTTGTTTTTAAATGATGTATATAATGGTTATTGCTTGTAGATCTGCATTGTTAATAATATGAATTGTGATTGTCATGTATATCATGTATTATTATGTTGTGTATTTTGTATTGTCCTTCTGTGTGGACCCCAGGAACATTAGTTTTTCACCTTCGTGGCAGCTAATGGGGATACTTTTAAACATTAAACAATTTAACATTAAACCAAAGTACTTCCAGCTTCACTCTTTCTTTACATGGAAGGTGGAGCATACCATCATGGAAAGATAGTTATGTGTTTTGTTTATTAGTTATTTATGCTTTCCAGAGGCTGGATTTTTTGTTGTTTTGTGATGATTGTGTTCATTAAAAGTTGTTTTTACTGAAAACTTGAAAAGCCCATGTTATTTTTCCCACAAGCACACCCTGTAACCTAATTCCACCACAACCTATAATACAGTGCATAAGTATACATTAGAAAACATGTTTCATTTTAGAAAATGAAAGTTTTTGTATTCATTCATTTTCTGAACCTGCTTTATTCTCACTGGGGTCATGGGGGTCGCTTGGAGCCTTTCCCAGCTACTTAAGGGCGAAGGCATGGTACTCCCTGAACATTTTGCCAGTTCATCGCAAGGCTGACATATAGAGACAACCACTCTCACATTCACACCTATGGACAGTTTAGATTCATCAATTAACCTAATAATGCATGTCTTTGGATGGTGGGAGGAAGCCGGAGTACCCAGAGAGAACCCATGCAGACACGGGGAGTTATTTAATTATGGTCCTCTTAATATTAAGGTCTAAAGGTAAAAATAACATTAATATTTTAACTTCAAATGGGAATTGAACCGGTGTTTAACTGGAATTTGTTTTCTCTCTTCTGATTGGCTTGTCACGGCTCTACAGGTATACACTGCTGGTCCTTTTGTGGTAGTTGTGAATGAGGTACTTTACCTCCTCAGATGGTAAAGTTGCCCATTCTTGGAAAAAGCCCCCAGCTCCTTTAAATTCTTGGGTTTTCTTGCAAGAACTGCATGCTTGAGATCTCTCCAAAGTGGCTCAATGATATTGAGGTCAGAAGGCTGGGATGGAAATTTCAGAACCTTGACAGTATTCTGCTGCAACTAATGACAGGTCGCCTTGGCCTTGTGTTTTACGCTAGTCACATCTCTTCATGTGGTGTAGGCGGGGCTACCTGTGCTTCACTGAGCTGTGTGTGTGTGTGTGTGTGTGTGTGTGTGTGTGTGTGTGTGTGTGTGTGTGTGT
>JAPTGZ010329497.1:0-13534 GCA_029814645.1 Fowleria isostigma | reverse complement strand
CACACACACACACACACACACACACACACACACACACACACACACACACACACACACACACACACACACACAATAATGAACAGCAGGGGGAGTTTCAGGTTTCATGACTCAAAGACGTTATTCTTTTATTGCTTGCTCAAGCCACTCCTCTGTGTACTTGTATTGCATGAGGCACTGACAACTTCAGGGACTTGAGCCTCTAAGCATCATGTGTGACAGCAAGCAGTGCATAAACAGAGTGAGAAAGTCAAAGAAAGAATGAAGAAAAGAAAGAGAGATTCAAGAAGACTCAAATGTGGGCAGTTTTGCAGAAAAAGCTGCGCAGTTCAATGCAGATAGACTGGGAGGGCCATAGTTGCGGCAATTTTCTTAATATTGAGCTAAGACCGTAGGATCAAGTCTCAATTTTGCTTATATTTCAATGACAAAGGCAAATGGAGAAACACAATACATGGAAAAAATGAGAAGGTACAGAAGGCGGGAGGAGAGATTTATAGGTGTAGGGTGTGTACATGTTTGTATGTGGGAGTGGGAAGTCTTACCTTCTGTAGAAGACAGGTGGAACGACTTGGAGCGAACAAGCGGACAGGTCACCCTGCGCCTCAGGCTCATGTCATCGTAAGAAGAAAAGCATCTGATGAGAAATAAATTAATTAAGTCCAACTTATTTTGGTTACAAGAGACAAAGAATAAAAAAGTAGATAATGAAGAACGTATTTCTATTCAACGCAGCCAAACAACACATCCTGTTACACATTTGAAAATACGACACGCAATAAACAATAAGTTAAAAAAAACAAACGGATAAAACAGGCCCCATGGGAAATAATTGTTCTATTCTTGTGTGAAAGGCCTGTGTGGGAGCATGTGTTAGTGCATGTGTTTGAGACAAACCTCTTGGGGCTGGGGTAGTGGTTGCTCTTGGGAAGGACAGCAGTGCTGGTGCTGGGGTTAGGGGAAGAGCTGCGGCAGCACTGCAGACACAGCAGGACGCCCAAAGACAGACACAAAACCAAAGAGACCACCAGGTAGCTCTGACGGTCTGACACCTGCACAGAAACAAGGACAAAGTGAAATCCAGTGGCCTGTACCGCTCATCATACACGATAAGAAAGAAAAGACATTTTTGGGACAGCTGAAACTTGTGTTTTAACATGACCTTTTCAAAACAAACTCGGTACTTTTCCATTTGCCACACCTCAAATCCAATAATGAAACTATAATTATCATATCTGATGAGTATTAGAGGAACGAATCTCTAGTAAAGCAAAACTTTTTTTATGATGTCCATAAAATATGTAAGAAGCCTGTAACCAGGAGCAAGTATGTTACCTCTCTTTGCAACTGGCTGACGGTAGCAGTGAGATTGAGCATCAGTTTAGTGATGTTCTCCAGCTGGCTCTGCAGAATCTGGATAGAATCTGTCTGCTTCTGGTCCTAAAGTTATTCACAGCAGAAATAATGCTCAACAATCAATCATCTGTCATTCAAACACGTCAAACCTTCAAAATGACAGTTTGCTGTTCACACCCCTTGCTCCAATTATTGCCTTCAAAAGGACACTGACCTGTTCCTCTGCAATGCGGGAGGTGTTCTGCAGTTTAATGATGGTCTTGTTGAATGCTCGCTGCATTTCCTCCATCTGTTTACGGTATCTGAATAACAGCAAAAATAATCTCAAAGGTCTATGAAAACACATTTTGCAGATCTGCATGTTATGCCATAGAGCTGCACAATATATCATTTGAGCATTATCATCGCAATGTACATGTGCGCAATTGTCACATCACAACTCCTGCAATGTAGGAGGCAAATGAACTCTGTGTTCTCATCTAATTTAAAGGGTACCTGACACACACTGTGCCAGTGAACTACGAATCAAAACCATTCTTAATCAGTGGAGTCGCTGGTAACAACGTTAAAGATAAATGAGCAACAAACATGAGAAAATCACAGAAAACAAAGACTCGGTGCCAAAAAGAAACGCAACGTCAGTTATCTGGAATTATTTCAGCTATAACGAAGGATTATACTGAAACACATGTTCTCTGTTGACAGTGCCTTGCACCTGTTGTTACAAGAAGTTACATAACTAATTTATCTGACTATTTACATCGGCACCACAAAGCTATTATATCTTCCTGAGTATTTTTTCATATCACAATATATACCACAGGGTTAAAAAAAAATTGCAATGTGGGGTATCTGAAACCTTCAATGCATTAAACAAAACACAACAATCTCATATGGTCTCATAATAGCAAAAAAAAAAAAGATTCTCACATTATAGAAGAGTACAAATGTGTCAACATCCAAGATATGGCTAGATGATATAACTAATACTGTCCATCTGGAAAGAATAAGGTACATCTTAAGAGATACACTCCACCAATTTAATAAAATATGGCAACACTTTATGTTGTATCTTGAAAATTCAGATGTAACCCAACAGGCTGTCTCCTAAAATGCACAGTTCAGTTTTTGAATTACTAGCCAGGTCTCCATTGGGGGGTGATGGGGTGGGAATATAAAGTTTAGTTGGTCAACCTATTATGTCCTTTATTTGTCGTTGTATTTGTTTAGTTTGGCTTACTTTGTTAGTTGTTTTATTTTTGTTATTACATTCAGCTCTGTTTATTCTGTATTTTGATGAATGAGTGTATATATTATAAAATCCCAATAAAAAGATATGGATAAAAAAAAAATTGCAATGCCAGTTTTTACCAATATTGTGCAGCCCTACTATGCAATCTGTAATAGAATCATTATGGTGCTTTTTTGTTTATTTAGTCCAGTGGTTTTACCTTTGGCTGAGTTCCTCCAGGTATCTACTGGATAGACTCATGTTCATCTCCAGTGCTTTAATCCTGTTATTCAGCCTCATAAACACACTCTCCTTCTGACTGGAGCCGTGCACTGCTCCTCCATTCACCAAAACACCATTGCCGTTTATTGCACCACCGTTATAATCTCCCCCATTTTGCAGCTCTGCATAGAAGTCTGTAGCTGCTCGGTGGCCGTTCCCATTACCACTGCTGCTTAAAAGCTCATCGTCCACTGTGTCCTCACCTCGATGAGGCTCCCCAGTCTGAGCAAGGGGGTCTGTCTGTTCCCCGTGGGTCTGAGAAACAGGGACACTGTGTTTCTGATGGTCCCCACTGTCTGAGCCTGATTTAACTGTGTCTGTGTAAGTGTCAGTGGCGGAGACAGTTGTTGGCAGTTCAGTGGGGGGAGGAATAAGGTTTTCCAGTCTTGAAGCAGTGGGAAGAGGCTGAACAGGTTGTTCCTTGACAGGAGGAACAGCAATAGCAGGGGAGGCTGTTTCGGATGCCAGGGGCTGTGGGAGGGAGCTGACAATGGGGGTGGGGGTAGCACTGCTGGCCTGCTGCGTCTCTGGGATAGAGACCGCTTGGAGGGGTGGAGTGGGGACCGGGTCCAGGGCTGCGTCTTTAATAGGAGGTAGGGGCTTCTCCTCATGAGTGGGGGTGGGCTGTGTCAGGTAGCTGTGCGTGTCTGAGAAACTCTGAGGAGGGAGGGTGGAGGTTCTACTTGGTTCTAAGAGGATGTTGAACTCTGGAGTGTGTGGATCATGGATGTGAGCAACATGTTCCTCCCCTAAAGGTTTGGCCTCGTTTTGTCCTTTAGGTGGCACCTCAGGCTCTGGAACCTTTTCTGTGAGGGGAAGGGTTTCTTGGACCGGTGGTGTAGGGGCAGGGGCGGGGATCAGTGGAGGTGTGTGTGTGGGGGGAGGGGTGTGCGTTTGTGGCTGGGTCTGCGTTTGAGTGCTGAGGTTTTTCCGCCTGAGGCTGCGGAGTCTTTCTTTTGCCAGTCTGGCAGAACACCAGCGATGGAGCAGCTCCGGCAGCGTGGCCATGCAGGACAGAGACAGAGAGGAGAAGGACAGGAAAGGACAGTAGACCTGGCTCTCCCACTGGTTCCTGTCTGCCTCCTTCCTCGTCTGATCCTCTTCCTTCTCTTCCTCCTCCTCCGCTTCTTCCTCCATCAGTGTGACAGTTGACTGTCTGGGCTCTTCATCCTCCTCCTCCTCCTCCTCCACCAGGGTGACAATCTGTCTGTCCTCCTGGGATTCAGTTGATGACAGTGGAGGAGTGGGGGACTGACTGGAGGAATTAGAGTCCTCCTGGGTGTGCCCTGACTCTGTAGGCTCCAGTCTAGAAGTAAAGAAACTGATACTTTAGACAATGTCATTGTTTTGTGCAGTGTTTTATTCAACCTACATTATTTTGAGCGTGTGAAAAACTGACAATACAACACTCCTTTTACTAAAACTTGTGTATGAAAATTCATGAGAAGCTGTGTTATGATGTTTTAAAGTATCTTAGTTTGACTCAAGTCTAACTACTCTAAACTGTTCCAGAAGCAAATAGGAGAAGTCCTTGACATGTTTATTTTTTTATGTGTCGTATCACTATAAGAAGGTCTGTTTATCTGTGTCAATTCATATAACATCTAAAAAACAATTTTCTTGAGAATTTCAAGTCAGCCTGGTTTGGAATTTGACATGCATATAACTTTTGCCACCAATTTTTTATCAAATCTGTAAAACCCCAGTCAGAGCCTAAGCATCACAAATCCACAAATCTTTCTATGATTATGCACCTTGATCTCTTCGCCACAACAAATTTCCAGAAATGCCCGAATCAGCTGCTGCTTATATTTGGAAACATGCAGATTTGTTTGTGGTGGAGTACACTTTGGAATTGTTCACCGTGAGGGAAGAGATTAAGGTACATAATCACAGAAAGACTAACAGATTCGTAATACTTCAGCTATGACTCAGGTTTTACAGATCTGATGAAAAATAGGTGACAAAAGTCATATATAGCTTTAAGATATACTTCAGTGATCCCCCAAGAGGTAAATTCAAGTGTGTACAGCAGCAGAAGACAGTATGCATCAGGTTAGCAGTGTTAAGATATTACTGATGCAAGGATAGGATAATTTTTGTTTTATTTTCTGCCATTGCAGCAATGCTAGAAATGCAACTGTACCAAGTAACTCAAGTAAAGTTGAGGCAATTAGAAAACCAGTTGAGTGAGATTTTATATTGTACAAAAATACAGGTTGTTTACAGTGTCACAGACCAGCATGCTGGCAGTATATGCACTATTCAGTTCATCTTGTTGTAAGTCTTTTGTCCAGAATCACCAATGCCCTATGGATGGAAGCACTGCCATCTTAAAGACCCCAAGCCCTTCAGAATCTTCTTTTCATTTGTTATCTTTTTCTATGTATTTGTGTATATGTATGTGAAGGTCTTACACTGTAGAGCTATGAAGGATTTCAGTAGGCTTAGATGTTACAACTGAGCTTCCCTGCACCCCTTCGTTCTGGACCTCCGTAGACACGTTACCTAGAATTGAACAAACATAAAGTTTACCAGATCACACTTTAACACTGCACAAATCTACATAACTTAGCAGTAGTGTCTCTCAGTAATCTGATGTACAGTGTGGAACAGAGACCCTTTTCCCTGCTCAGTGTTGTTGGCAAGGCCATGCTTGAGAAAGTAAAAAAAAAAAAAAAATATGGAGAACCGGTCTGGTCCAGTTAGAACCGATTTCTCTACTATGCCCCCCTTTTCTAATTCTACAGGCAGAAGTGGGAATCAGGGCTGCAACTGTAGAGAGCTACTATGAGAAAAAAGTTTGATACAGCTCCCTGTGAGGGAAAACAGGGGAAGGAACAGTCTTTGCGTCACAGCCCCCTTCAGTCTTAATACGCCCCACCTCCTCAGTTAAGTAAAACATAGATCACTAAAACGCTGCTGGAAACCTCCCGCCAGCAGCCAAATAAACATCTGGCTCCCTCAGTGCATATGTATGTTCACATTTGTGCTATGCATATGCTCACGTTTTGGAGAAGGGGAAAAAAAAAAAAGTGACCCAGTTTTAGAACCAGTTAATCTAAACAATATGTGTGAGCATGGGCAGCCCAGTGGTTACAGACAAAGGAGAGCCAAAAACAGCAGTAGAACACAAAGAAAGCAAGAGACGGGAGGCATACAGAAAGGTACAACAACATTTTAAAGACTCTGAAAAAGGTCGCACACAAATTAGCAGCATAGCATTGCAACTATCCAACAAATATTTTAGGAGTTATTATCTATGGCCACAGTTCTGACTCATTTGAGACATATCAGTGGGTGGCACCAGGGTTTGCTTGCTAAAAGATAGCAGAGAAGCAAGCAAAGAAGAAGATTTGTTTTTTGCCCTAAAATTCATTTTCTCTTCATCAATATAAATATTATTCTCTTCTTTATTATGTTGATCTGGGAACAATCAGTGGTTTATGTGGATAAAACGGTTGTACTTTGTCAAAGAGAACAAAGCAGATGCATCTTAGGACCTCACTGCAAATGAGACGTGAAGATAAAATGCTTGAATAATAATAATAATAATAATAATAATAATAATGTAATACTAGTGGAGGAGTTACTGTATATCATTAAACTGTATTTTTGAAACAAATTCTGGAAAATAGAAAATAAGAGAGCTTCAAGTTCTTAGACTGACTCAATGTAGTAAAGCAAAAAACACACTTCAAAGTAAAAAAGCACATTTCCTAGATCAAGTGTTGGCCATAAAAGGTGAAGTGAAATGAAAAAAAACAAAACAAAAAACCCCCCAAAAAACAGCATATATCGCACAGTATATAAAACATTAAAAAAATGTATGTACCTCCTGTTTCTGCTCCTCCCTCCAGCTCTGGCTTGCCACCCAGTACATTAGCAGCTATGTTGTTTACCATGTTTAGGATGGCATCTGAAGGAAGAAAAACACAGTTATTTTGGAAGATATGAGGTTTGTGGTAAATAAGTTGGCAACTGCTTGAAACAAAACACGCATTAACATAACCAAAAATACTCACAGGTTTTGGCAATAGTTTGTCATTACCCCCTATTCTGAACTGCTAACCTCTTCTGCCTCTACTGTAAATAATTTTCAGTGTTTTACCCCAGAATTTACTTTTCTTAGTTTTTACTCCTCTTCTGAGCCTGTCTACTTAAAGAAAAACTCAAGTTTTACCTCTGGCTTTGCAAGTTTTATAGCCCGTTTATGTGTACAGTCTGTGTAGTGCACATGCCCTCCCTTTACCAAATTGGGAGACACAGGGGCACCAGTATGTGAGTACGTCTGTGTGTGGTTAGAAAAATCAAGTATATGCAGCAAAATTTCTGCGAACCTAACCTCAGACTATGTCTCTGCGTACATAAAATGCCAAGTAGGTTAAAGATACAAGGAAAGCATTCCACAGTGCCTCCTCAGATATAAATCTATATGCAATTGAGGCACTCAAAGTATTGGTTTGGGGCTGCTTAGTGTCACCACATGCTTCTGCAGAATGAGGAAGCATTCACAGCCTGGTCTCGTAAAACATTTTGTTTCAACCTTCACAATCTTCGGCAATGACATAATTATCCCCCAGTTGTGTAAATAGCATTATGAAAAGCTATATCAGATAATAGATCAGAGTATTTGTGCTGGTTATATCATCAGTACTGATGTGGTTCATATGTTGTCATCTGTTAATGTAGGCTGGATCCTGTGTGTACATACTAGTTGCTGAGCCCAGGAGGTTTTTTGAGGCCTTGTCTTCTGATGGTTGGTAACCAGGAGGGTAGTCTAAAAAAAAAAAAAAAAAAAGACAATTTACAAACCCTGATTAAAATATTTAGATATCCACAGTGATGACAAATGTTACACTTTTACTAAATATTATACAGTAAATAACTTAAAACACAGTGGGCACATAATTGAGGAATCAATGAAGAAACTCGACAGAAAAAGGCTCTGCTGATATTTATAGTCATCTCTGGCCTCAGGCATGTGGATACTGCATCCGAGGACAAGACTGTAACTGGACTCCCCGGGGTAATTCAGTATAGAGGTTTGCAGTACATACATTGTCTTTCTATGGGAGGCACCATATTACATATGACTGTACACATTCAGTTTTATTAACGGGGAGTTTGTTTGTAATGTTGAAAAGCCCAAACACATCATATTACCATAGTCTTCATCCAAGTACTCCAGTCTCTCTGAAGGGTACTGAGAATCAGCTATCTCTTCGTACTCTTCTACCATGCTGGTACCAAACACCCTACACACACAAAACACACTGTGTTACAAGAGTTATCATCACACAGCCGAGGTGGTAGCTTTTTTTTGTTTTTTTTCTGGGAAAGGGCTGCTCTTGGATTACACTTTAAGAAAACTGTTCAGAGAATGGTGACTTCTAGCAATTATTAATTGTGTAGGTTACAGTCTTTTCACCACTTTGACAAAGGTGAAACAAACAGCTCTCTCTTTATCTTAGGGTTAAGGTAAAGGCTTGTCAGTATAGAGGGAATGTGGAAAATCTACTCCAACCCTTTCTGTTAAAACAGTGAGCAGGGTTTTACAGGTACTCTGTTCAGTTCCTTTGAGTATTTAGATATCTGCTGCATGCAGATCCATAATAGGTATGCATTTTGTATTTCTGTAAGTCAGTCTGATAAATCACTGTATTGTGTGTTACAGTACAAATGTAAAAAGTAGAACTAGAAAATGCAGCAGAGTAACTAAAAGCTAAATCACTGTCCTTTACCCAAAACACTTTCCTTTCAATAATAATTTTAAGAGGCCAAGTGTTTTAAGGGTGAAATATGTGTGTTAGGAGGCCACTTTAGATTCTCAAAATAAAAAAGTAGGTCTGAGAAGAGAAACAGAAATGAGCAGAGCTATTTAATCTTCTACCTGATAAGGCTGAGGGGACAGAAGTGCTCTGATCCAAAATGAGAGAGAAGTTCAACCTGTACGAAAAACAGACAAATAATTCATATAAAGATACCATCGGCACAACTCCAAAAAGGTGCCACTCCCAAAACAGTATATGTACCCAATCAATAAACCCACAATCCACCACACGTCAACATCGGTGTTAAAAGTGCCAAGCACTCATAGTAGGATTCGTGTGCAAGTTCTACTTGGTTAACTTGAACATGCATTAAAGTGGTCAGCAGTGCTCTGCCAAAGCTTACCCATTACAAGTGTGCAATTATTACAGGAGTGCATTTTAACCCCTGACAGAGAGAGAAGAGTGCTAACCTTTATGTACTTGATGAACATCTGATGCGAGACAGGAGAAGGACAGGAGGAGAGAGAGAAACAAGATAAAGAAATCAGTAAAGACTGATGAGGCTACAAGCAAGTCAAGAATGTGCTTACAGTTTGATGCTCTCAAAACTCAAAAACACTGCTGATAAATGCAGAGTCATTGTTCAAGGACAGTTTACAGGCAAATTACTGGAAAGATATTTCTATAGAGGAGTCAGAAATAAATGCAGACAATACAAAAGTAAGGACAGGCAGACAGGACAGACACATAAACTTCAGAACAGCAGAAAACTGATGAAGTCATAGTAAAAAATAAATGAACAATCCTGAAATAGTCAAGACAGAATCAGTTTATGTAACAAAACACCATTATTCAGTAACAGAGCTCATAAATTCAGCGAGCACCCACACATAACACCCACACTCATCACATAAAAAAGATAATCGTCAAAGTATTAATTAAGTGTTTAACACATTTACACTAGGAATATTTAACAAGCAATGCTGAGTGTGTGAAGGAAGAAAAGTACAGGCCCATTGCATTCACTACATTAACATGTCTACAAATGTATAAATCTTTATTAAATTCTATAGTGATTCACTTCTTAAGAAGAACCAAAATACACAAGAGCAGACACAAATGTTTTGATCTGAATTGAAAATTATTTGGGCAAAGATGTCAGTGATTTAATCTGGTGTAACTTCCATTTACTGATATCATTTCCTCTAAAAAACAACCTTGCCCACATGAACACAAATTTGGCCAGACTTGACCCTCTGAGCTGTCACACCCAACCCTGCAGTTACGTGTCCATTTTGTGCTATGTATAAGTGGAACACATTCATTAAACACACTCTGACTGTCATTCAGTCAGTCACATTAGGTCAAAGGAGTCATCTGAGGCACCTCTAATGGCACTGGTAACGTACCATAAAGTCATGAGAGTGTCCCCTGACCTTAAATGCAACCTCAGCCCATATGTATGAATGTGTCCGAGTATGTATTTATGTACTATGAAGTGTGAAAAATTAGAAGAATGAATGAAATACTTGTTTATTCATTCTTTCCTTCCGGCAGTGACAAACAGAAATAGACTGTACCTTCACATATTTAGCATAAAGCTGCTCATCCAGCGGGAAACTCTGTACTATGCGCTCATCACGCGCATGGAAAGTACCCAGCTTCACCCATTTGTTGGTAGGATATCTGCAAGAGTTAAAGAAAAGACATTTGTACATTAAGACTGCAATAAATGTGAAATTCAATGTTCTTAATAGATGCCGAATTTGGTGCCGAGTCTTAATGCAGCATGATGGAATTTACAAGGCGTGGTTGAAAACAGCACTAGATATTCAACTGCAGTGATGACATCCATATTAATGATTCCAACTCTGGCTGCATTAAAGTTAGAGCTGATATTACAGAAAGATATGAACCAGGTCAGAAACTGATTGAGGACACACACGAGTATCAGGACTATCACCATTTTTACTGTTTCACAAAATGAGTGATCCCTTTTAGAGACATATCCTCCGCAATTCAGATGAAATAAAAATCAACAAGCTTTAAATACGAGGTGAAATTGTGACACTTGAGTATACACTAAGGTTCTGACTGTTTTTGAAGTGTGTTTATGTGAAGCAAATATTTATGACATTTATGTTTCTCCACGTTAACACATATTGTTTGCTGAAAGAGCCAAAAATGCATTAAAAACTAACCCATCCTCCTCATTTTTTTTACAGAATGAAGGATGGGCTATTATGGTACACTGCAATCCCCAACCACATGAACTAAAACATATCAATCTAATGCCTCTTTTAGAACTTGCACTTTATATGAATTTCTGACTACTGGACTGCACTATGCACTTCTGAACATTTTTAAGTACATTGTTGTTTGAACTGTAACTGTTGTAACTATGCTGCACTCACTTGTTGTCTGTCTCCTGTCCACTGTATATAATTGTTTTTACTGTCTGTTTTTATGTCAAGAGCTACAAATAGAAATTAGCTGTTTGCTAAATCTGGTGCAACCATCTTTTTATTTCTCGAAATAAATAATACACTTGCACACTGTCCTTTTTATAAATTCAAATAGAATAGAATGCTCTTTATTAAACTATATAAAATGTACAACGAGATAGGAGAGCTTCTCCTTTTCAGTGCAAACAGGTGACAATATATAAAATATTAAAAAATATAGAGTTGAGGTGCAAGATACGCACAAAATAAAGTCCTACAAGACAGTGCAATTAGATATGTACAGTATGAGATAAAGAACAGTATTGAAGATATAACAAAAATGTAAAAATGTCTTGCACAAGATAGTTGTATAAATAGAGAATAAATATAGTCTGATCATATTGCACGGGGTGAATGAATGTTGAGGTATGTGTGTGTGAGTTAACAGCAGCAGTGATAGTTATTTTGCAAATTGTTCAGTGTTGGTGGTTGTGGTCATTGCATGTGGAAGTTCGGGGTAGTGATGGCCCTGAGAAAGAAACTGTTTTTCAGTCTATTTGTCGGTGCTTTTTAATGATTTCTATAAGCATTTAGCTGAAAATAGTAATGGTAAGGATAATTCTGTGTATAAACCCCATACTGCACTTCATTGAAAATGCTCATTAAATATAATAATGTGCCCTTAGTTTTTGCAACCACCTTCAGAGGGACGGTTTAAATATGTGTGAAAATTACTGAGAGCACAATACCTGTCGCTGATGGAAACTAAAAAATCTTTAGGGGTAGATGAAAAGAGCTCAAAGTTAGCAATATCCAGCTGCTTGACTTGAATAGGCTCACACAGCTCGATGACAAACCTGAAAGAGGTACACAAAAAAGATGAAAAATACTTCAAACATTCATCTCTTCCAATCAGGATCTGTCACATACAAAATGCAGCACTGTCACTGTGCTCACCATATTTTGTTGCTGCAAGGATTTAACATGTAAAGGTCCATATTCTCCATGAGAATAGCTGAAGTGCTCTGGAAGTCAAAAAATGAGAAGGAAGTCAGGATAAATGTTCATTACAATCACAATTTATCTTTTAACCTTGTATAGTTTATGTAACTGAAAAAAATAGTCCCTGTCTGTCAAAAAATATGACATTATTGACGCACATGCCCTAAGCTGAGTGAGTTTGTGTGTTGATAACATGAGACTGGTGCGTGTGTTTAACCTTGGCCTCATTGTTGGCAGAGAGTATCTTGGCACCACACTCCACAGAGGCGTAGTTATTCTTGAAGTTTTTCTGAACCTTTTTCGTTGAATGCAGGCTGCCACTGGTTGAGGTATGGAGAGACTGACCTGTAGAAACACAGCGTAACAGAGGTCCATTAGAGATGCTGGAAAAAAAGAAAGTTGCCCAAGAGGAACAGAAGCAATGTTATGCAACACACGCTCTGCTGATCACGGCACATAGTGTGCAAAGGAAGAGAAGAGAGGGGGCAACGAGTAGAGAGACAGACACGAACAGAACATTAGGAAGGAAGCAAAAAAGGAAAGAGGAAGACAAAAATGCTAGTGACAACTACTAAAAAAAAAAAAAGCCCAGAGAAGAAACTAAGACAGATGAGATGTGAAGGGCTCTTGTTTGCAGAGGTGATGCCATAAACAACACCAGGGTTTGTCCATGAATTGAGATAAATGGGGTTAATGTATTATTTAATTAATGCAGATTTCTGAAGCCTTGAAGCCAGGATCTGAATTTAAAGCAGAGGTTTCTGGAACAACACTTTGGTCATGATGCGTCCCCTCCCCTCATTTGTACAGGAGTCTTAATGCATGTTTTGAGTGCACTCACTTTTCTCCTTCTCAACTTCCATGACTTGTTTCTTCCACTCGTCAAAGGTTGGGATGTCTTCTTTGCTGGGTACCGAGGGATCAGTCTCCCTGGTGACACTGGCATCTCCTGCCTGAAACACACCAACAGTGAGATATATTACTAATACTCTACAGAAAGCTAATATATATATGAATAAGACTATGTTTAATACTATAATATATATGCTCCTTACTATGACAATACTGATACATACTGCATGGATGTTATTAGCTGAACGAACAGTGTGAGCTATAATAATAAAAAGACTCCCATCCACAGTTTGTCATAGTCAGCTAGCCGCTGGCGACTACAGCATTGAGATGCATTGGGCTGTGAATAATATTCTGATGGATTACATAAGCATGCTCTTTTGGACCTCACAAGAGAGTCTGATCCTAAAAATCCACCAACTCAGACAGATCTTGTGTAAACAACCCAACGGGCCCGGCAGCAGTGATTACCAGCCACATACAGATTAGCCACTAGATGTGAGCTCCAAAACAACAAAATACTGGACAAACACACACACACACACACACACACACACACACACACACACACACACACACACACACACACACACACA
>JAPTGZ010329421.1:0-13558 GCA_029814645.1 Fowleria isostigma | reverse complement strand
CACACACACACACACACACACACACACACACACACACACACACACACACACACACACAAAGAGGCCACTTGGCTTTTTATAATACACAGTCACAGAAAAAATTATTAGACCATCAAAAATAATCAAAACAATGGTTATGCAATCCAGTCCTAACTCCTGTGTGTATCATGTGACTAAAACAGAGAGAAAAGAAAACATGGAATGAATAAAAGCAGTTTTTGTCAGTACACTGTCATAGATATTGATATAAGAACTGATGTGATTTTGATTATTATCTATAAAGCCATGGAAAATGGATAGATGTCAGCTCTGAAATTAAACTACTATGAGATATTTTTGTTGTTATAATTATATTTGTCCAAACAAATGTGCCTTTAGTTGGACCAGGCATTAAAATGAACAAGAAATTGAAGAAAACATACGGTGCTCTGATATTTTTTTTCCATGACTGTAGATAGAGAAAACAGAGGAAATACCTTAAGCATCATAAAATAAAAAGTAGTGTACTTTTACTACTACTACTACTACTACTACTACTACTATTTTTTATTCTTTTGGAGTATAATTGACATGTGTTACGACATAAGAATGACTAAATGGTTGTGACAGTAATAGTAAAATGTGTAAAAAATAAAAATATGTTGAGCCACTTGGGCCCCGCCTCCACATCTCCAATTAAAGCTACATATAAATACACAGACCCAGATGTCCCTGTAGTCTGTGGCTCTGTTTGTAGTCATTATCAAAATGTTTTCTATCCCATCAGCAGCGAGTCGGTTCATTTTGGCAGCAGGATCACAGATCTGTCAACAGATGAACCGTGGAGGAGCGTGGACTGTCACAAAGCATTTGGCCGTTTACATTCACTGTCCACAGCTGCATTCGACTCCAGGAGGATCAAGAGCAGCACGAACACTGAACTAATGCAGCACTGGTGCATCCGGTCAGAGCACCATCCAGCTCAGTACATGCATGTGCTTTTTCCGCCCTTTTATTACTGCTACTGAAGGCTGATGAAGTCTCTATATACTGTATTTGCTGTATTTTTTGGTTTCAGAGCAGGTAGTCACATGTTCCAAAAGGTGATAAACAGAAGAAGTCGTAATGAGGCCTGTATGTGATTGACTGAACATCTCTCCTCTCTTTCACCCTGTATTTATTTACAGTCCTGGACAAAATTCTTGTTGCATAAGTACACAATATTGAAAATATCTACAACCCTGAATCCAGTAAAGTTGGGACATTGTGTAAAACTAAATAAAAATACAATACAATGATTTCCAAGTCCTTTTCAACCTATATTCAATTTAATACACTACAAAGACAAGATATTTAATGTTCAAACTGATAAATTTTATTGTTTTTTTGCAATTATTTACTCATTTTAAATTTGATGGCGGAAGCACCTTACAAAAGAGTTGGAACTGGGGCAACAAAAGACTGGTAAAGTTGAGGAATGCTCCAAAAACGCCTGTTTGGAAAACTCCACAGGTGAACAGGTTCATTGGAAACAGGTGTCAGTATTGGGTGTAAACATATATAAAATAAATATGTAAATATAAATAAAACAAGCATCCCCGAAAGACTCAGTTGTTCACAAACAAGGATGAGGCGAGGTTCACCACTGTGTGAATAACTGCATGAACAAATAGTCCAACAGTATAAGAACGTTTCTCAATGTACAATTGAAGGAATTTATGGATTTGATCATCTACGGTCCATAACATTATCAAAAGATTCACAGAATCTGGAGAAATCTCTGCACGTAAGCGGCAAGGCCGAAAACCAACACTGAATGCCTGTGACCAACAGCCCCTCAGGAGGCACTGCATTAAAAACAGACATCATTGTGTAAAGGATATTGACACGTGGCCTCAACACCCATCAACAACACCCATGAACGCCACCAGCGTCTCTGGGTGTTGTTGCTATATGGCTTTGGCTTTGTATGGTAGAGTTTTAACTTGCATTTGAAAATGTAGCGACAAACTGTGTTAACTGACAATGGTCTTCTTAAGTGTTCCTGAGCCCACATGGCAAATATCCTTTACACAATGATGTCTGTTTTTGATGCCATCAAATTCAAAATGAGTGAATATTTGCAAAATCAGTTTGAACATTAAATATCTTGTATTTGTGGTGTATTCAACTGACTATAGGTTGAAAAGGACTTTTAAATCATTGTATTGTGTTTTTGTTTTACACAACGTCCCAACTTCACTGGAATTGGGGTTGTAATATCTCGACTCATGATTATGTAATAAAGATCAGCATGTGAGCAAACTGAAATTGAAAAAAAATGTATATTTTGAATATTTACAGTGTATTAAAGAACCACATAACAGTTTTTGCCTGCTCAAAAGTCTTGTTCCAATTATAGCGGCAATTTGTAGGAAACAATAAACAATGATAAAGCAAGTAAAGGACTTGGTGAAACGTTCAAAATGGCCGTGGTCAAATATGCTAATTTTAACTATAAAACTGTAAATCTGACAAGACACCAGTAAAAGGTCAACAACTCTTCTGATAACATGTGCACAGACCAAAGTGTTGATCATACAGAGCTTGAAATGTGCAAAAATGTGCAGTCTGGTCTCAAAAGATGTATTATTATTTGGATTAACATCTTGATGCATGGATTTTGTTAAAGTTGTAAAAAACTGCCCAAATTTTTTCATCCGAAATGAATTAGGCCATTTTCAAGTGTCTACCATTCCCACACGACTGATCCAAAACTTATTCTGAAATACGACAAATGTGTGGCCCAGCCAAAAACATTATATATGTGACACATCATAATGATATCTTGTACGGTTTCTGCACAAGAACACCATACCAAACCCCATTCACATACAATGGGAACAGAATGCTGACAGCTGATTGGCTGAAATCCTCCCCACTCAAACTTAGAGTGGGTTTTAGTTAGAAAATCTACAAACAACTCTTCGTAAACTCTCATGTTTTGGGGGTTTCAGCAACAATTTATACATCAAAATGTTGTCTTTTCTTTCAAAAACTATTCACATTTTAATCTGAAAAATTTTGTTTTTGATCTACAGACCTCTACACGCACAGCATGACAATTTTTCTGTCATTTACTTCAATGTTACTCTGACCCAGACTTTATAACCAGTCTGTCTTTGGTACTATTTCTTGCTTTAAATCCAGCAAGAGGCAAGCACATGGGTTACACTTCTATCAGGAAATGTAGGAAAGTCTAGTTTTAATACAATTATATTGAAGGTGAATTTGTTTCCCCATTTTGTGGCGCGCCCTGGAGGTCACAGCACCTTTAGCATTTGCCTGTATTGCCTAATGGGCCAGCTGGCTCTGTTTTGAGTTATTAATGACTCCAGTTGGTTAATGAACAGTCAAGTTTTTAGCTGTTATAAAAATCTCTTGGTATGCTAAAGTAAGAGATTTTGGACAATTTGATGCTCCTAACTTTGTGGGAAACATTTGGGGATGGCCCCCTCCTGTTCCAACATGACTATGCACCAGTGTACAAAGTAAGGTCTATAAAGACATGGAAAAGACAGTTTGGTGTGGATGAAATGAGCTGGCCTGCACAGAGTCCAGACCTCAACCCCATAAAACAGCTTTGGGATGAATTAGAGTGGAGACTGAGAGCCACACCTCCTTGTCCAACATCAGTGTGTTATCTCACAAATGTGCTTCTGGAGGAATGGTCAAAAATTCCCATAAACACACTCCGAAACCTTGTGAACAGCCTTCCTAGAAGAATTGAAGCTGTTATGGCTGCAAAGAGCGACTGCCATCATATTAAACCTAAGGATTAAGAATGGGATGTCACTTAAATTCACATGCGAGTCACAACAGGTGAGTGAGTACTTTTGGCAATATAGTGTATAAATGTGATGGGTGCATGCAACAAGACTTTTGTCCAGGCCTGTACATCATGCCTCCATTGTGTGCCCTCCCTCCTTCATGAATTGTGCTTTTTCGTGTCTGTTCTGTCCTGATGTGTGGTTCAACCTGCCCAGTGTTGGACTGTGTTGTCCAGTTTCTGTGTTTTTGTTCCTCTTCCTCTATGCTTTCCTTTTCAGAGGGCTGCCTGCCTGGAGCCTGGTTCTGTCAGAGGTTTTCATAAGTTTTTCACTAGAGGTTTTGTTGGGTCTCTTCCGTGCAGAGTCTTTCCAGATACCTCGGGTCACACTGACAATAAACTGGACTGAACAAAAACACACCCTCACTTTACAAGAAGGGCCAGAGCTGTCATTCAACGCCTGCCGGACAATGCTCAGGATCTTCTATGAGTCTGTCAATGCCATTCTCTATGCTGTTGCATGCTGGGATAGCAGGCTGACGGTTGCCGATGCCAACAGATTCAACCAGCTGATCCAATGCCAGTAATATTGTGGGGATGTAGTTGGACTTTGACGGTGGAGTCAGAGAGGAGGACGCTCAGTGTCGGACTGATTCCACCAAATCCACCAACGAACCACATTGGAAATCATCCCTGTGTGGCATCAGACTGTTGGATTCCTCAATGTAACCACATCATCGTAAATGATTGTTTTAGGGTTCTTCAAAATATTTATCCATCGCCTAATGTAATAAAGTATGGAATTTAAAAAAAAAAAAAAAAAGCCAAAAAACACACACCACCTCATCTCCATCAGTGTTTATATTTTCATCCTCATCTGGGCATCAAGAATCTGTCTCACTGCTTGTACAGCTGTAAATCTGTCTATTCTAGATCTGTAAATCTGTCTGTTCTAGATCTGTAAATGTTCTAGATCTGTAAATCTAACACACAAGCACATGAATAAATAACAAGACGTTAACTCTTTCATGCATAAATTATGAGAAGCTTGGTCAAGATTTTTTGAGTTTTTATTCCTCCTTAGGCATGAAAAAAACAATGCAATAAATTTTTTTTCATAGTTACAGAAATGTCCTCTCAACTACACCATTCATTTAATTCTTGAAGCAAAGAAACGTGTTTAAAACCCAATTTCAGAATTTGATGTGAAAACAAAAAATTAATCCATTTTAAATGCTGTTATTCTGATTTTTTTCTCACATTTTAACATATTCTATTACTAGTTATTGCTCACTTCATGGAGATAATATGCCAAAAAAAACACCTTTTTGTTTATAGGAAAAAAAACTGCTAATTGCAGTCTAACAATTAACAATTGATTCACACTAAAACATGTGACTGCAGATTAGGTTTATCAAGAACAGCAAAGTTAAAGTAATGATATGAATGTCAGTGTATAATGGAATGATGCTCTGTGTTCACTGTGTCGGCTGACATGGAATTAAAACAACAAAATCTATGAATATACAAGAGAACAGCTGGAGAATAACTGTCCACTGTGGTGATCACTATGCATGAAAGGGTTAAAAATAAGAATAATTATAATAATAGTATAAGAGTATAGTTCAGTTGTTGTTCTGAACATATTTAGGCTGTTTTTATTCTCACTTTTTGTCTTTCCAACAGTGTTATTCCTCTCTCCTTACATTGTTCATTACATTTACATGCACATTCACAATTATGCAAATTAGGTGATGATGTCATTAAGCAACTTCTTTTAGATTTTATGGCAGACAATATATATTTTCCTTTTTTTATATATATATTTTTTTCTTACTGAGGAGTTTGAAACAGTGATTTTTCCTCATGGTTAAGTTAATACAACAGCCACACATTGGGGCAGTCGACCCTACCAGCCACAAACCTACACTTGTACATCACAATGCAAACAGCTGATGCCTTTGAGCCATTACATGCACTACTTCAGTGCTGGATCTGAATGTACAGATGGCACACATTCCTGCCAAACCAATCAAAGGCTTGCGGGGACTTCAGGGAGGTTCAGGCTGTACATTTTCCTCAAATAATGTCATCAAACACAAGTGACACGACATGTCAACCAGCTCAGAACAGAGACGACCTTTGCATTGTGTCGCTGCTGCACGACAAGAGAAAACCCAAACCAAGTCTGTGTTTTTAATCAAACTGTGCCCTTGAATTACGAATCTAAGATAATCAAACTGAACTTAATTAATCTATGACAAGGTCTGATTAAACATATAAAAAAAGTAGCTCCAGAAGAAATGAATGTGGATATTAAATTGTGCTGAACTCTGTTGGGTAATTTCAGTTTAGCATGGTTCATGTTTTGGGCGATATGGCCTCTAGCCATTATTGCAATATATTTAGGCTATATCATGATACACAATATATATCTCAATATTTGTAAATATCCTATTCATCTTTGTGTAAATGTTAAAATAAACTCTTGAATGCATGACATTAAACATTATGCAGAGATAAGTGTTGATGGTTGATGCAGGATGGAGTTATTAAAGTATTAGTATTATAAAAGAATTATTAGTATTATAAAAGGATTGTGATGATGGAGCAGCAGAAAGTGAAACTTAAACGTTAATACTCAATGTTCGTGATGTAGTTGTTTTAGATATTGTACATGATCTAAGCCGTAATACATCAAGTATATTTGATATATTGCCCAGCCCTAGTTTAAAGTCAAAACAAGAAATAAACACTAAAAGTGCAATATGTTGAATGTATTTTGGTGGTGTAACGGTGCACTCATTTGTACCAAAGTGCTTTGGTTTGGGACCTTCAAAACAATACAGAGATGTACCAAACAAATACATATAGCCTATGTGAAGAATGCAAACACTCGCCTTAAGTTTCCACACGAACCTCGAAGCAGAACGCACAGTATGAGCAGGGTGGACGCAAGCAGAACTCACCTGTAGTGTTGCGCAATAATGTATTACTATAATGCTGTTACTGTCACGCCGTTACTTTTGTCAGTAACTAATACTGTAATGCATTACACTTTAAATAAAGTAACTCCCTTACCGTTACCTTATGGTGCTTTTATCCGTTACTAGCTAAATTGATCAATTTTTGTGCGCAAGGCGTCTAGCCTGAAAATAAAGATGAAGAAGAACCAGTGCGCTACTTCCTGTTTACAGCAGTGATGCATTGTGGGTGTTGATATTTTTTTTTACGACTGTACAGTCATGGCAAATCAAAGTGAGAGCAGGGCTGGTTTCTCAATGTGAAAATATGCTCACTATTTCACATTAGTTGAGCACAAAGAGATGAACATTCTAGTCCAGTGTTTTTGGATTAAAGCTCCTGTCTACTGCAACAAACAGCAACGCGTCCCTGAAGCTAGATGAGGCTAACGACATCTGTCATAATCATCTAACATGGGAAATGAGGCAAGTGTTGCCACCCAAACAACATTGGTTTGATTTAACAGGACTATAGGCCACGAACAGATGAACAAATCCACCACGTTTTATTTTTGACAACATGCAGCCACTTTCTGCTGTGGAATCACCCGCTTTAGGAACTCATTGGTTTAATAATATATCCAAGAGACGCATGACAAATGGACGAAAAACATTTACAACTACTTGGATAAGGAGTATTCACAAATGGAAGCTGAGCTTAAAGACACCAATGGGTGTATTTTTAAGAATGTTCTTTTTAAAAAAGTAACAAAAATGTTATTTCTAACAGCAACACATTACTTTTTGGTGCAAGTAATCAACAAAGTAATTGAGTTAATTTTTGAATGACGTAACTAGTAACTGTAACTAGTTACTTGTTTTCAGTAACTAGCACAACACCACTCACGTGTAATATTTGATATCCTAGAGCTGTGGCGCCATAAGGGGGGGTGAACATGACAAATTCATTGGACCCAGGGGATATTGAATGAATTTTGTTTAAGCTTTGGTGTATAACAGAGGCATAAAAGCCGGGAATCAGATGTCAAAAGTGTGTTAAGTTTCACTTTCGATTTACAGCAGTTATGGAAGACACTCCCCATATGTATACCTCCAGCATTGTTTTGTGAAGATCAGTTACATTTAAACACGCAGACAAAATTGTTGGTACCCCTCTGTTAATAAAAGAAAACCCCACAATGCTCACAGAAATAACTCGAATCTGATAAAAATAATAATAAATAAAATATTTATGAAAATTAACCAATGAAAATCAGACATTGCTGTTGAATTGTAGTTGAACAGAATTATTTTAAAAACAAACTCATGAAACAGGCCTGGACAAAAATGATGGTACCCTTAACTTCATATCTTGTTGCACAACCTTTTGAGGCAATCACTGCAATCAAACGATTTGTGTAACCGTCAATGAGACTTCTGCACCTCTCAGCAGGTATTTGGCCCACTCCCCCAGAGGGGTACTAAACATTTAACACCCACACAGTCATATAAAAAACTTAGGCTGTAGTGACACTTAATTGTTCAGAATATGTTGCATTTTTACTACAATAAAGTTCTTTTTAATGAAATTGGTCTCCTTCACCGTACCGAAAACATATCAAAAATGTATTGAACCAAAGACCCATGTCGCAAAAACTAACTGAACTGAGATTTTTCTGTACTGTTACACGCCTAATTTATTTACTATATATATATATATATATTTTTTTTTTTTTTTTTTTTGCATATACAGCTGTTTATATGTTGTAAAGGAGGTGAAGGACAAAGTTAGACACAGCTGTGATGGATGGATGGATGCAGGTCTGCCGTCACTGGGACGTTAAGACTCAGGATGACAAGGGTAAAAGCCATGTGACTGCAACCATTAGACCTCAGACGTCACAGTGGGATCAGTCTTTATCTCTGAGGTGATGTGCTTTCAGTTGTTTATCATTCCAACTTAAAAAAGACAAGTTTGAGTTTGGTCAGGCTTCTTCCTAAAGGTCAGACGGAAAAACCCATTAATGAGTACAACTATGTCCGTACACAAAACACGTGGTATTTACCTTTTGCGAATTCTAAGAGTTTTGCGTCCATATACGTACTGTTTCAAGAAATATCTGCGTCAAAAAAGTGATGTTTTGCCTCCATACACCAACGCAAGGGTGGTGTTGTGAGATTTTTCCTGCTCTGGGACCCCTTCACCAAAAACACCATTTCAGGTAGAGCTGCACAATATATCATTTGAGCATCATCGCAATGTACGTGTGCACAATAGTCACATCGCAGGTCCTGTAATGGAGGAGGGAAATAAACTCAACATGTTTTTGTCTAATTTCAAGGGTACCTGACACAGTGCACACAGCCATCCACCAGTCACGATTGTTCTTAATCAGTTTTCTGAAACAGACCATGCCCCATACATGGAGTGAGTCACTAGTAACATTGAAAAATGAGCAATAAACAAGAGAAAATCATCAAAACAAATACTGAAAACGACAAAGAAAGTCACAGAAAACAAAGAAGAAAATCACCAAAAACAAAGCAGAAAAATCAACAAAGTAGAAAATCGCCAGAAAAGAAGAAAATACTAAAAACAAAAAAGAAAATCACTGAAAATGAAGAAGAAAATTACTAAACACAAAGAGGAAAATCGTCAAAACAAAAAAAATCACTGAAAACAAAATCACTAAAATGAAGAAGAAAATCACCAAGACAAAGAAGAAAATCACCAAAAGCAAAGAAGAAAATAATTAAAAATGATGACAAAAATCATCAAAACAAAGAAAATCACTGAAAATGAAGAAGAAAATCACCAAAACAAAGTAGAAAATAACTAAAAATGAAGAAGAAAATCACTGAAAACAAAGAAAATCACCAGAACAAAGAAAATAATTGAAAACAAAGAAGAAAATCACCAAGACAAAAAAAAAAATCAGCAAAGTAGAAAACCACCAAAAAAGAAGAAAGTACTGAAAATGAAGAAGAAAATCACCAAAAACAAAGAAGAAAATCCCTGCAAACGAAGAAGAAAATCATACGACAGCATATAAGGGCCACATAAGAAAAACTAATCACTTATCACTACGTGAATAAAGTCATAATATTACGAGAATAAAGTTGTAGTTTTAAAAAACTCATAACATTACGAGAATAAAGTCATAATATTATGAGAATAAAGTTTTAATATTATGAGAACAAAGTCATAATATTACAAGAATAAAGTCATAATATTTCAAGAATACTGTCCTAATATTACTAGAATAAGGTTGGTCCAGTTCAACAGAAGTGAAGTTGCTGCTTCACTTGTTGTGTTCGCTGTAACAGGAAACTCTGACCGTCCAATTAATTTCAAAATATTACAACCCATAAAAGCACAACACTGTTTTTTGAGTTGTTAAAACTACAACTTTATTCTCATAATATTATGACTTTATTCTCCAAATTTTACAACTTTATTCTCGTAGTGACCAGCAATTTGTTTTTCTTATGCGGCCCTTATACGCCATCGTAAAATTGCAATATGTATCGCAGGGTTAAAAAAAATCACAATGTCAGTTTTTCCAAATATCGTGCAGCCCTAATTTCAGGGCACCAACACTGGTGTCATGTGGTTAAAACGATATTAAACTTCTGTGGATTGACATAATTTTGTTGTTGTGTGTATGGGCGTTAACTCCAACTGTCCCCACAGACTCACAACGGTTCATTCAGATGCTTATGTCTGCGCAGCGTCTTTATGTAATTGTTTGCAGGTGTGTGTACAAGCAGCTACTTGATTAACACGATGACAGACTAATGACAAACAGCTCATTAGTGGAGCATGTAAACGACCTCTGTCACCGCAGAAAGGTTAGTTTTATCATTACAGTGATCATTTCATGAGCGGCCATGTACGCACATGGAATGGGTCTGATTCAAGAACGTTAACCGTCTGTGATGCACCACGTCGTCTTCTCCGTTTTTTACGTTACAACACCACATATAGGTCTGGCATGTGTATGACATCGTTTTCAGTGGTTTCGTGTGGACGCAGACATTTCCTGAAACAACTCCGTGTTTATGGTGCAAAAAAAAAAGATTGGATAGGAAAGGATGCGGTTTCGTGTGGACCTGGCCCTTACAGCTACAACAGAGAAATCAACCAACTCAAAATGAAGGAAAAAGATAAAGACATAAAATCAGCTGAGGTCCTTGTGTTTCCTGTGTTTGTTTTTTTTCTCTTTTAAGTGTAACTTTTTTCTATTAAAAGAGAATAATTATGATTTAAGAGGCCTTTAATTGTGATTTAAGAGGTCTTTATATTTTTGAAAGTACAAAAGTGAGACAAATGCAAAGTTTAGATGTACCGTATTTTTCAGACTATAAATCGCACCGGAGTATAAGTTGCATCTGTCAAAAAATGGATTATGAAGAAGAAAAAACATATATAAGTCGCACTGGAGTAAAAGTCGTAGGACCAGTCAAATTATGAGGAAAAAGTGTGACTTATAATCCAAAAAATATGGCAATTGGGATGTGGTTGTGAAATTATGGAATGGACTTGATAATGAATTTAAGTTGTTCACTTAAGATAAGATAAGATAAGATAAGATAAGATAAGATAAGATAAGATAAGATAAGATAAGATAAGATAAGATAGTCCTTTCTTAGTCCCACAAGAAGAAATTCCAGGTTTACAGCAGCAAGAGTATAGTACGAACAAGCACACAAGAGTAACAAGAGCAAAATTCACAACAAAGACAAATCAAAATATATAAATGAATGCTATTTAAAGTTGTGCACATGTTGATAGGGGATAGGGGAGATACTCATACATACACCAATCAGATACCTATCAGATAGGGGCAGATACAAACGCCTGGAGATGAACCCCATGACATAACCACCAAATAATCTAAAATATACCAGGATATATATGGTTAAATATTGTAACCTGCTGTAGGAGTTTATGATCCTGTACATATTGTTTGTGTCTCTGTTCAATCAATGACCTGATCCACCAGTAATCTGTATTAATATGAAGATACACATGTAAAGAGTATTAGTACATAAAGGAGGTTTTTGAATTTAACACTCAAACAAATCTGTCTGTTACAGAATATGGATGGAAGTTTATGACAGTACTTAACATCCACTGAATACAATATAGAGAAACACCACCAAACAAAATATTAAAAGTCGTTTTCTAGTATTTCTTTCCACTGTAGAACTAAAACACGGTCCGATATTTCATTTTAAGTTTAGGATTTTTCCAATTATGTTTAAAAAAGAAAAAAAGTAAAAAAAAAAAACCAGTCAAAAAAACCCTTACATAACCATACATGGATTCATGTATCTTTTGGTAATTGAAATTTTGTTTTCAAGTAGAAGAATGAAAATTGGATTTTATGGTGTTTTTCTTTTTTTAGTGTCAAAACAGATAAATCAAATTTAAAAAACAGATTGATTTTTGTTTTCTCTTTCTAATAACAAAAAATAAATAATAAATAATATTACCCGACAGAAACAAAAAAACGGACCCAAAAAAACGGACCGAAAACAGGCCATTTTTTCCTTTTCTGAAACCGGAAGTTGTCATTCTCAAGGAAAAAGCGCAGATGCAAGGACGAATTCCGCAGTGTGTGGATGTGGATAAATGAACATGGAACAACACACTGTCTCCGACTCCCCTCAGGATTAAGCCATTTTCGGAGCAAAATATCCTCACATTTCTGTCAGAAAATCCTCTTCCGCCCCCACTTTCATGTGTTAAACAAGCAGATATTAGTGCAGATGCCAGGCCTTTTTTCCCCATGTCTAAAATCAGACCTGAGTAGGGTTCAAAGTCATTTTATGGACAGAGTCACTAGTGCACTAGCAGTCTTTTTTTTTTAAACTTATTAAGAACAGATCACTTTACATGACAAAACAGATACTCTGTTACAATCCTAGTGAACGTTCGTAATAGGACAGCAACCATAGAAATGTTTAGCGCTCTTTCTTTGAAAATGACAACATCCGGTCTCAAAAAATGAAGAAAACGGGTGTTTAGGGTCCGTTTTTTCATTTTTGTCAGGTAGTAACTTTTATTTTGTTATTAGAAACAAAAAATAAAAATCAAACCATTTCTTTATTTTGGTTTATTAGTTTTGACACTGAAAAAGAAAAACGCCACGAATTTCAATTTTAATTCTTGTATTTCAAAACAAAAATCAAATAACCACTCGTTTTTGTTCCATTTCTGAAACAAAAATCCAATTACCAAAAGATACACGGACCCACAACACAGGCATTTCAGCTGAACCACACCAGGTAAGGCTTGGAGCTTCTTAAATCAACAATGATATCAGTTATTTATCAGGTATGAACTCTTTCCCACTTGGATGCCTTCTAGGAACAACCCATATATATGTTAATAGGGCTACCCATGGGACATTTTGTTTTTCTGGTGTGTTGTTTCTTTTCCTGGTGGCTACAGGGCGGCTGTGGCGCAGGTGGTAGAGTGGGTCGTCCAATGATCGGAGGGTCAGCGGTTCGAATCCGGTCCGCATGTCAAAGTGTCCTTGGGCAAGACATTGAACCCTAAATTGCTCCTAGTGAGGCCTGATCCAATTCTACACCACCATAATCCAGTCTGTTTTCTACACATCCATCACTGTCTGGTTTGGGTCAGCCACCAGGCAGGACAGGAACAGACTGGAACGGACAATCAGGTCTGCAGAGAGGTGTTACCCTGCCCACCATTCAGGACCTGTACTCTTCCAGAGTCAGGACATGGGCAGGAAACATCTCTGCAGATCCATCACACCCTGGACACCACCTGTTT
>JAPTGZ010329302.1:0-13600 GCA_029814645.1 Fowleria isostigma | reverse complement strand
CCACCATTAAATAGTGACAACATTAATGGAGTTCCAATTCGATGAGTCACCATGGCAATGGGGAGGAGGAGGGCTGCGTTTTTCATCCCACTAGAACTGGCATTTTGAATGCACTCACACAGCAAATTTGACCATGTTTTTAGTAAACAGTGCAATGCTGAAGCAGCTGCAAAAGAGAGGGAGACGACGTGGGAGAACATTGCTGCTCGGGTCAATGCGTAAGTTTAATTGTAGTCCTTTGAATCACAATAATATTACAGATTAATGATAAATGAGGTACACTTTTCTGACTGCCCTACATACAGTTACTCAAGTGCTCTGCATCTCCAATATTATACAAAAAACTGCCATTTACCCTGAAATGAAGGAAACTGAGGGAAATTCAAGGTTAACAGAGTTTTCATTAAATCTGCTTTGTGGAATGGACCAGGACATACTGAAGAAAGTTATGTGGCTGTACAGCGCCATTACGGAATAAATGAATCTTCAGTTCATTACATAAAGAAGGAGACAAATAACATAAGGATGACAGCAGCAAGAAAATTTTAATAACAAGGATGCAAAAAGGGTTGTAACTGTCCGCAACGCTACAGCAGAGCAGCGCCAGGACGAAGACGCAAGGTCAGACGAACTGTGAAATACGCCTGAGTCACTATTAATAATTTCTTATGTGTCCAACCTCGTAGGCTGATCTATAAAATGTAATTTTTTATTTCTAAAAGCTATCATAATTATTTATAGGAAAAAGTTTATATTTTTATTTCTCAAACAAATGTTTGGGCCTTTTGATCTTTGGTTTTATTCTATAATACTTATTTTTTAAAATCTACAAAGGTTTGAACTTTGAGAGTGTTTAAACAAGAGAGAAATGTGAGAAAAGTGTATAAAGTGTGTGGTAAGGGGGTTTACAGCCTTAAGACATATAAAATAATTGTAAAAAATAAAGCTGACTACTTCGCAGATGTCATCTATTGTGGATTATTTTTAGAACGTAACCAACAGTAAAATGCAGTAAGTAAGTGCAAGAGTAAAATGATGTGTGCCTATGTAAACTTAAATCAAGAAATAAACGAAGATGACAGATGGAAACAGCAACAAAGCAACTGTAGCCCCATGGGAATTCTAGGGTGATTCCTTAAGTTGATATTTTTGCTTTCTTATAATTTTGTTTTATTATTAAAATGTGAACATCATTATGTTTAAAATTTGGAAACATTGTGTATATGTATTTGTGTGTTTTATTGAAGGTTATCACTTGTTTCTATTTATTACAATTTGTCATTTCCTTGTCAAGGAAACGCTGCTGTTTGTTTTTAAATAAGTCGTTGTGCACTTCTTAACCTTTTTCTTGACTTTTTTTTTTAATGTCTTGGAATTTTAATTTATTTGATACTTATTTGTTTATTTTTAATTTGAGCCCAGATCAGTGAGGTTCTGTTAGTACTTGCCCATGTGTACCTGCTGGTCTCCTCTGTGTCTGGGTTTTGTTTTTTGTTCTGTCTTAATGTTATGGAGCTGATGCCCTCTCTCTTTTGTTACTGCAGAAAAAAATCTGCCAACGGGTATAAATAAATTTACTTTGACTTTGATATGATTAAAGTATTATTTGTAATAAAAAAAAAACCCAACTTGTTATGTTGAGCCAACAGTCAGGGTCAGGAGGAAGTGATGTGGGAAAAAGAATGTGGACAAGAAAAAGAGACTTGAAGAAAGGGGGATCGACATGAGTGAAAAAGTTGGCCAAACACTAATTTGTGTATATACCATTGAATGTTCAGACGGACAGTGAGTCACATAGATATTCTGTCAGTCAGAGAATGCTACATGAAGTGCAAATACTCCGACTATGCACTAACAGTTTCCGAGAGGATACTGTGAAAGCTAGTCAACCCGACCTAGCTCTGTGTAAGCTAGTGGTCTGCTCGACCATCCTACAGAGACCAGTTCATCAGACTCTTTTCTTCGGAAGCCGGTTCATTGATTGTGACGATGACGGCAATTTCCTTCCGTACCACCAGCGCTGTGAGGCTACAGAGAGACCGCCGCTCCCCTCTGTCGCTCCCCATCAGCAGCAGCGAGTTTTGTTTCTGCATCATGGTACAAAATGACCGTGATGTTTTAGGTCTCTCTGCTCACGAGCCACACCTCAAACCTACATCAGTTTGTGACCGATACTTTATTTTGTTTGTGTACCCAGTTTGAGCTTCATTTGTTTTCATTTTGGTTTAGTAGGTAGATAAACTGCCGGCTTTAGGATTTAGAATAAGGTTAGAAATGAGGTTTATGTTTATCTGTTCTATTCATTTAAAGTAAACTAAGTGTGAGTCATAATATCCTTGAAAGTGGACTGAACAATTTACAAAAAACAGAACTGAAAAAAGAAAAGACAATCACTTTTATGTAAAGGATATTGTTGAATATATAATGTAATCTAATTTTAAGTAACATTCAACGTTCTGTTTGTGTACGCGTGCATGCTTAATTGTGATCATTCATATAGTGGTGACTGAAGATATGAATTAAAGGTTTGAATGGTAAAAGGTGTAAAGATTCTAACAAGGCTAAAACTCAATTGATGTGCATATATGATACATGGTATTGAAGATAAAACACATTACACTGAATAAATTATGTTATTCCATTGAAAACTTATCAGCTCCACATATGTAGTCTATTAGAGGTGTAGTAAAACTAGTCTATTCCTGTGAGTAGGATTCTGGACTAGTTTAACAGTTGCATTCTAAGGAGCTTATAAATACCTAACATAGTGCATTAGTTAACTATAGAGAGAGAGTGACCTCTTGCAACACATGGATTTGGGGAGTGCACACTAACATATAGCCAGACAGGTAGGGGGTGACACACAACACCATGCATAAAGAGCTACAGCAACAAATACTAGAAAAACACTCGGAGAGCGCAGACCTCCGCCAAGCACAATAGTTCCCTCCGTATTGTGACTCACACCAAAGTAATAATCCTACATTTATTTGTATCAGTGCCCTGACAGTTTTTTTTTTTTGGTGGGATTTAATGCACAAATGCCAAAAATGGTTCTTTCCCAATGTTAAAGAATCCTTTAAAAACATCCTGGAATTTCCTCAAAATCCGTCCAGTAGTTTTTGCCTGAAGTTGCTAACGGACAGACAGAAACAGACAGACTGTCCCGGTACCTGGCTCCTCCCCCTTCTACACACACACAGCTCAGTGAAGCACAGGTAGCCCCACCCACATCCACACCCACATGGAGGAGAGACATAACTAGCACTTTTCAAACCAAATTAGCCCATTTGGATGGGAGTAAAACATCAGATCACTCCCAAAATATACTCAATTGTTCCTTGTCTTATTTCTATCATGTCCTGAAAGTTTTATCAAAATCCATCCTGTGGTTTTTGTGTAAAGTTGCTAACAGACAGACAGACAGACAGACAAACAAACAGACAAACGCCAGCTCCTTGGTGGAGGTAATAAGAGTTTGAGTGTTACATACTCCACGTCAGTGGATTGGTTCAGGAAGAAAAAGCAGCCTCAGTTTATCTGGCTCTTAAACAACAGCTTATGAACTACATCATTATAGAAACTAGCTTAAATCCCTGTGGATAAATCCACTCCTGTAGCTCTGGGAACATTTCCCTATGGGAACTTGAATACACCATGACATGAAAAATATCCTGAAATATTATCTCTCCCCCTAATTTATCCCAAAAGACTTTTCCCTAATTGGAACAAAATGCAGTAAATTTGGATATTTTATTCAATATCAATTTGAGAAAACTGCACAGATACACACAGAATCCCTGACTAATGTATGCTCTGCATTCGATGAAAAGAAAAGTCCTTCCTGCAAAGTGTGAATTATACTTAATGTCAGTCGACTGCTCTGTCTCGGTTTTTTTTTGCACTCAAATTTACCATCGAGCCAACATGCTGTTTTGTGTCTTCCATCTTTATCACTTGGTTCTTGTTTGAACTCCTATTTTTTGGGGGCATTTTGGCCAGAGATGGGGTTATGTCCTGCATTACTGATAATAATAATAATAATAATAATAATAATAATAATAATAATAATAATAATAATAATAATAATGATAATAATAATCATAGTAATAGATTAGATTTCTATATCACTTTTCAAGGCACCCAAAGAGCTTTACATTGTTGATCCATTATTCATTCACTCTCACATTCTCACCCCAGTGGTGGTAATCTACATTTGTAGTCACAACTGCCCTGGGGCACAGCGGTCCCTCCGACCACCACTAAACATTCATAGACATTCATACACCAGTTTGAGTGACATTGGAGGCAAGATGAGTGAAGTGTCTTGCCCCAGGACACAACAACACATGACTAGGAAAGGTCAGGATTCAAACTGCCAACCCTTTGGTTATTGGATGACCCACTCTAAATCCTGAGCCGCAGCCACCTCACAGCTTCCTGATTATTTGATGCCTAACTGGTGTCATAATCTGGTTATCTCCTAATCCTAACTCAAACTCATAGAACATAACCCCACCCCTGGGTGGAATACATACGACAAAATGCCCCACAAAATAGGAGTGCTGGTTCTGCTGCCTGTCAGTACCGGATCAACTGTCCATTTGTACATGTGTGATGGCAACCGGAAATGTGATGCAACTCAAAGTAAATCAGTCCCTCCTGACTTTAAAAAAGTGAATTTTAAAGAAAAAAGATATTTAATGTCGAGATGGGATTATCTGTCAACTATAAGTACCAAATTGGCCAGTTTTTAAAACATTTTAATTTCTCACGACCACGCAGATATTCACACATACACACACACATAGCTCTAAGCCCCTCCAGTATTATGATATAGATATTGAATATGCATCATAATGATCACTGGTGCCTGCAGGTGTACATCCGTACAGCTTGTGCATACCTCAGAGAGAGAGAGAGAGAGAGGTGCGCCTGATAATGATGATGAACCAATTTGTAACAGTAGTGGAAGGAACTATACTTAGATGTTTATTTTTTCAAAATTTTCATTTGCCAACAGTAAGAAAACTGGTTGAATATAAAAGCGAGCCCACTGTCTCTAATTGAGAATGTTCATGTTGTTAGTGGCCAAGTTCACCATTAGATATCATTAAATATGACACTGGAGCTTTAAGTAAAGCCTCAGTCAAAAAGCTTCCTACAACCACTGGGTTCACATGGATCCCCCAGTTCTTCCGACATCGGGAGTTCTTAGACATTTGTGGAGGAAGCAGTAGTTTCTTACGGCCGAATTACAAAATTGATGCAGTTGCTGTTCAATTCACAAGAGCAACTAGAGGTCTCTGTGAAAAAAGAATGTGATTTTGTGTTGTACAGTAACCATACAGTTATCATGTTCTGTGCAAGGGTGCCTTGGGATCTTCCTATATCATACCTATGGTCACTTCATGAATAATTTTTCATAAGGTGGCCATACGGCACCCCTATGTGCAACTCTCAAGTTGATGGTAGGAAGATCTTATGCTGTTTCAGACTATTTAAATCGGTATTAGTGGCCACAGTGTACTCTCTTAAAAGTTCTGTTTCCTGATCATCTTCATGTATTTGGGATTGTCCGCTGTCCATGGTGCTGAAATTGTGGAGAAAAAACTGTTAAAAATATTAAAAATTAGGACACATAATAAGAAATCAAATTAATAATTTTGAGCTAGAAGATATAAGAATAAAACAAAGATACACAAGAATAATAGAAATAATTGATTATTAAAACACTAACTGTCCAACACTGCATGCCTAATCCTAACACTTTTCCTTCAGCACCAGGCGTTTGAGTCCAGTCATTCACTCCATCTTTACAGTTTGTGCCACACAAATGATACACTTCTGCTTAGAGGAACATTTTACATCCACCTTCAGAATGCCATGTGAATCTCTGTCTGTACATCCGTTCCTGTGAATGCTGTAAGGGGCCAATAGTAAAAATGTAATGTATCCTTGTGATCTACTCACGGCCACCACAGGAACTGGAAGGCCCTCTCGATCCACGGACATCATGCGTTGCTCTTAGGTTATTCCTAAGTCATTCATAGGAAAGGGGATTTCATAGCATGATTGTAGAAAATCTTCCACAAAATCACTGTGGAACCTGACTATGAACTTAAGAATGGTCTAAGAACTCACCATTCTAATAAGTCCACCTTGAGAAGGTCACAAGAAATGGTCCATAAATCGGTTGCACGGTAGTCATAGCCATTTGCAACAGTATTTGTGAGTGAGCCTTTAGTAAAAGACAGCTGGGTTGTTATTGGTTGCCACAACATGTAGAAATGAAGCAGTATATATTATTTATTTATTTATCACAAGTTCTTTGAATTTCTTTTATAGAGTATTATTTAGTATTGATTTTTTTTTTTAAATGTTAACCTAACCATTCAATAATAAAAGGATTCTCCTTTTGCTTTTCTCTCCTTGTTACTTCAGCCATATGCAGAGCAGATACATTGAAATTCAATACAGAAAAAGGGAAATCACTCTGAGGGTTGCAATTATTAAACTGAAATGCTTCTTTGGCAGTGAATTATACACACACCCTGAGACGCTCGTACACATAAATAAGCTGACTCGCAGCCTGACAACACAGATTTACAACCACACACAACTCGATTTGAAAGCTGACGAAACAAAACTCATGATGTTTTCAAATGCAAAAATCAAAGCTGCTGATCCTTCTATCTATCAAAACATTTCAGGGCTTGAGTTGGTTTGTCGGTACAAATGTCTAGGAATTGCAATAGATGCATCCCTTCTACACCTCATTCACCAGTGATGAAAAAATGAATAAGACTTTGGGTTTTCATTTTAGAAGTAAGTCTCATTTGTGCTTTGAGGTCGAAAGGAGACTTTTAATCGAGAATGTTCAAAAGCTCCAAAGCTGCTTTACATTAGCATGAAATGATCACTTTACTATTTTTATGAACAGTGTGTAAGCCAACAACCAAAGCATTGCTTCTTATTCTTTCTTATATTCTTTTTAAAAAATGTTAATGAAAAATGAAACTTGAGTTTGTAATTTCATAAAACATTTAAGTAATTGGATGTTTCAGTTACTGGTCTTTCTTATAGTACGTTAGTTGAAACAATATTGTTTTGCAGGGTTCAATTAGAGAAATGTGTTGGACTGCACCCTGCATGTCTCTTAGGTATTGTTTAATTTGGGGGAATGATAAAAAAAAAACTTTTTTTGTGAATTTTATGTTGACATTCCATCTTTAGCCAACAGTTCTTTTTCTTTATTCCTTAACTTTCAACCATGATGTGCAGGAACTCATCATTCTATTCCCTTTTACTTATCAACCCATGTTGTAATTTCCATGACAAGGTATGACTAATTACACTAATGTTTATTCAGGTCCTTAGAAATGATGGTAAACTGGCCAACTTTCAGAAACACTGACAGAAAAACTGTGACGAGATTACCAGTCAGGTCTGCGATCGCAGCTCTGGCCTTCAAAAGGTTGTTTTCCCCGCTGTGTCCTTACTGTAAATGGCTCTGAATTAAAGCAGCAGCTAAATGTCTAAAACATCAAATGGAAATGTCACCAGCAAATAAGTAATTGCCCGGGCAACTAGCTATCTCCATATGTTATTATTACACTCCACATTCTATTATGCATGAAAGTGATTATGCTTTAGCAGATTACAAGCTGACCCCATTGCCTTTGCTTTACCTGAAGTGTAATTTGGATTCAGGAGAGGTGTGATGCAATGTTTGCATCATCAATCTCTCTGATGTGTGGGAATTGAATGCAATAGCAGCGAATAGAATGGGTCGACTCTTAATGACGTCCTGATATCATTTTAAAATGGAATGGGACAACAGCATGATGAAAATGCTTATTTCCCTTGCTGACAACAAAACCAGTACAAATGGTATCCCACACACTGTCTGGTAAACACATACACTCTGACAATGTTTCGAGTGAAAAAAAAAAGAAAGAAAAGAATGGAGTTGCTATGCCTGTACTGCAGTATAATGCATTTTGAAGCTGATGTTAGCTGAATGGATTCCATCTGACTGGGAGTACCAATTGGATGTGGCTCGGTGAAAACGGCCGCCGTTCCAGCTCATGTTGATCCAACTTATATGTCTGGCTCTTGATTTTCTTTATGCATTCCTTTTGAGGCACACAGAGATTACTGTGAACTGTTCACTGCATCTAAATAAGAATTACTGTTATGAACTCAAAACAATTGTCAGATAAGTAGGCCTGGAACACATTTAACTCAGGGGTGTCAAACATGCGACCCGTGGGCCAAAACTGGCCCATCAAAGGTTCCAATCCGGCCAGCTGGACGTATCTGTGCCAAAACTAAAGGTGAACATGTCAGTCAGGGGTATTTCACTCCTTTTAGTTCAGAGGCCACATTCTGTCCAATGTGATCTCAAGTAAAATAATAGCACAATAACAAATCCAAATTTTTCTGTTTTAGTGAAAAAATAAATAAATTATGAAAATATTTGCATTAACAAACTATCCTCTAAAAATAAACTGAATAATCTCAACATACTTTAACAACCTGAATTATCTGAAGATAATGAAATGCAATTTTAACAGTAGAATGCCTGTTATTCAATGTTTTGTGCTTTTGTAGGTCCAATCTGTGATGTACATGTATAAAAGATTAGTTGAGGCATAATATTGATAAAACTGCACTTATTTTTCTTAAGAATTTTTTTTCAGGTCATTCAACATCTTTTTTGTTTGGATAGTTTCTAAATGCAAATATTTTCAGAATTTAATGTAATATTTTACATTTACAGTAATGTAACATTTTACATTCAGTAATAGATATTACCCTGAAAGTTGCATTTCATTTTCTTCAGAGGTTGGTGGTTAAAATATTTGAGGTGATTCACATTTTATTGTTAAAGGACAGTTTGTTAATGTAAATATTTTCATAATTTTATGTTATTTTTTGCACTTAAAGAAAAAGAATTATCAATAGGTTATCTTGTTTGATTATTTCACTGGTCCGGCCCACTTGAGATCACACTACACTGAATGTGACTTTGACATCCCTGATTTAACCTTGTGAACTTCCTTTCCATCCTTTTCATGAAGATAAAACGCATGCCTTACTCTTTATTTTAATGGGAGCATCTTGTACTTTGTGTGTCTAACATGTAGCTTTAACACAACCTGAACTCCATGGTTTAAACACGGCTCAACTCTGACCCTAACCCAGGGGTTCTCAGTCTTTTTCTGTCGGGCCCACCTTTGGAGGACGAAAAATCTCCAGGCCCCCCTCAACTCCAACAACATTGTAACAGTGGTGCAAATATTAATTTTATTGAAAGAAACATCAATATTGTAACAAAACTTTTTACTTTTCCTTCAAAAATTTGTTGTCCAAATTAAAAATAACCTAGATTTTTGCTTAAATAATACAAATAACCTCAACAAGACTGCTCCCTGAGACAATATTTATACAAAAAAAATAGGAAATGTGCAATTATTTTATACCTATGACAATAAAGTTACTTTCTTTAGAACAACAAACTAATTTGGTAACAAAGATGAACATTTTAACAATAATGTCAGTGGCTGCAATGAGCCTGTTTCCATGTCAAATCTCACAATGTTAAAGTGCAAACTGTAAAAACTTGTACACTTGTTGAGTTTTTTAACCTGAAGAAAAAAAAAAACACTCAGGAGTGCCCCCCTGGCAAGCCTTCGCACCCCCCCAGGGGGTCCACTCCACAGTTTGAGAACCACTGCCCTAACCTGAGGTTGATCATGCATTACATTTTATTTTACCATGTATCTTATGTCTTAGATACAATGTCCCAAAATGTAGATTTTGTAGGAAAACAAAATGTTGTTGTTCAAGCTTTCTATCCAGATGTATTCCAATGTTTAACTGAAATTTTGAAAATCTGCAGAAGTTATTTTTTCTTGCTTCATCTACTGTACTGGGAATCATAGGAGCAGTGTTGTGAAGGTTCCTAAAAATTGAAAAATAATGTGACAAATGTTTCTGATTTTTATTTCATTTTTATTTTTTATTTTTACAAAAGTATACAGTAGTACAATATATAATTGTCATATTATTATAATTATGCAATAGAGCTGAAAAGATTTTAAAAAAGCACTCTAAGCTTAAGGATCTCTTCTGGTTTCCTAAGTTAAATGCTATTAATTTAATGTTAATTGTATACATTTTTTGTTAATTTTATTAATTTTGTTCTCGTTTTATTCATCCACTGGCTTGCACATATAAACTAAATAAGTGCAATTTGTAATTTTATTAAACTTTATTATTTTTTTGTATTTTCAGCAGCAGGAAGAGAAAAAGGCAAATGGTGTGAAGAGATCCAAGAAGTTTAAAATGTACTTACATTTTTGATCAACAGATTCTTGTTGATATTATTTTCAAGGCTTTAATGCATTATCAAAATAACAGATGAACAGATCCAGGGTTTAATTTTGTAAATATATAGATTCATGTTTCTATACTAGACTGACATGACAAAATGTAATACTATGCACACATGGGTATGATTGGTACTTGTTATCACTTGGATTAGGATACGCCCTGGTGTAGCTAAATCCATTTCCTCAGCCCCATCTGTTCTATAAAGAGTATGACTCCAGGGTATTCAACCACCAGATTTTTGTTCTGAAATTATAGTTCATCCATCACTGATTTTTTTTTCCTGTTTTCTGTCATCAATCAGTATTTTTTTTATCAGAGCACCTCTTTTTTCGGTCTGTTTTTGTGCCTGTGCATTGTTTTCTTAATATACACTTGTGCTACTTGAATGGACTCGAACCTCCACTTTCAGTGATCGTTTCAGAAAGTAGCTTCCAAACACGATGTCCCTCTCCATCCAAGGTTAAGATCAAAAGAACAGGGTCTCTGCCATCCTTTTCTCTCTCAAGTGTGTCTTTTTAATGTGGAAGAGCAGCAGCGGAGAACAGGCCGACGTGCTCTCACTTTGACACACACACATAGTCATCCACTCTGAGGGCAGCTTGATCAAAGGTCTGATGTCCAGCCTGCTCTCTTTGTCTGATCCAACTTCAAACAGTCACATGTTGACAGGACAGGCCTGGGTCAGAATGTTAAGTAGATGGTAAAGGATGCCAACACTGCCAACAACATGTTTAGAACATATTTAAGTCGACACAAAGTCATCAAAACTTCTGCACTATATTCACTTTTACTGTTTGTGAAATTTGCTTTCATAAGTGATACCACAGAATTTCCTTTTCACTCCTTTTGTTAACTTTAATGTATGGATGTGGCTGCTTTGCTCTAAGATCAGTACTGTGCCAAGAAACACCATATAGGAGAGTTAGCTGACTAAAAATAAATGGAAGGAGATACTGAATACAGCAGCAGTGGAGGAAGTACTGAGGCTTAGTACTTAGGTAAAGGTACAACTATCCTGCAGAATATATACAATTGTGCTCATAAGTTTACATATCTAACAGAATTTGTGATTCTTTGGCAATTTTTCAGAGAATATGAATGATATTACCAAAAATTTTCTTTCACTTGTGGGTAGTGGTTGGGTGAAGACATTTATTAACAAACAAATGTGTTTGCTCTTTTTAAATCATACTGACACAGAAACTATTCAAATGGTGCTGATCCAAAGTTTACATGTCATAGTTCTTAATCCTCTGTATTGACCCCGCCCCTTTAACATCACTGACAGCTTCAACTCTTTTGTGGTCATTGTGGATGAGGCACTTTATTTTCTCAGATAGTAAAGCTGCCCATTCTTCTTGGTAAAACACCTTCAGTTCCTTTAAAATTTGGGGTTTTCTTGCTTGAACTGCATGTTTGAGACCTCCCTAAAGCGGTCCAATGATAGTGAGGTCAAGAGACTGAGATGGACACTCCAGAACCTTCACTTTTTTTCTGCTTTAGCCAATGACAGGTCAACTTGGCCTTATGTTTTGGGTCTTTGTTGTGTTGGAACATCTAAGACCATCCCCATGGATATTGTGTCAGGGTATGTAAACTTATGAGTACAACTGAACTTGAGTAAAAGTAGAAGTACTACATCAATTATCTTACTTAAGTAAAATTACTACTTACTTTTAAATTTACTTTAAAGTTTGTTTGTTTGTTTTTTAAGTAAAAGTACTTGTGCAATGGGTTGGTTCAATCTCTGGGCTTTGCCATTTTGATCCAGAATGTAGATATACTAACTTATGCCTCCGCTGATGTCACTGCTCATAATTACTACAAACAACTCTGCAGTATGCATTGGAGAGGTTAGTGTATTTATTGTGCATACTCTAACTTATAATTCTATAGATAACAAGGTCTCTACTAGGTATTACCAAAAACTAATTAATATGGCCAGGGATGGCTTTCTAAGTCTCAAGCTCACACTCCCAAATTAAATTTTCTCTATATCTAACATTTCCTCAGTAATTTATCACCATTTATTTATAATGTTTTCCTCTCCATTTTGTATTTTATCAGTATGTATTTTCCTGTCTTCAATTCACTGATGATGGAGATGTTCCTAAAAGCTCAGATTAAAGTTGAGGGTTATTATATCACAAACAGAAAACTGCAAAAAAAAAAGTGACTTTTGTAGCAAAATATATCATTAACTGGACATAAACTAAGCATTTCCAACCACTGTCGATTATCAGACTCTATGGGTTTTACTGGTGAATCAGTGTTGCATAACAGTGTTCCTCACATCCAGTCTTGAGGGCCAGTGTTCTGTGTGTTTCCACACACCTGGGAGCCATTACATCATTATCAGGCTTCTGTGAAGCTTGGTGATGAGCTGATCATTAATTAAACCAGATGTGTGGAAGAAGGAAATATCTAAAACATGCAGGATACCAGCCCTCACGGACTGGATGTGAGGGAACAATGTTGTAGAAGATGACGGTGTTTCCACATTCACTACGGAGCCTCTGAACATCAAAATGGGTCATATCTGATGACCATGAAAAGATGACAAACTGCATTTTACACCACTTATTTACATGTATTGATAGGATTAGTGGATCAACAGGAATTAAAGCTGCATATAACTTTTGTCACCAATTTTTCATCAAATCTGTAAAACTGCAATTATATCCTAAGTATCACAAATCCATAAGTATTTCAATGAGTACACGCCTTAATCTCTTCCCTCATGTTGAACAGTGTTGAATTTTACATTGTGGGTAGTGTTAGCTCTACGTAGCCACAGTAACAGCAACAAAAAATGTCAACTGAGGGAAAAGCCAGTGGGTTTTCTCTGTGTGGAACTACGATTCCCACAATGCAATGCCATCACAAATTTCCAGAAATGCCTGTCACTCTGTAAACACACAGACTTGTTTATGATTGAGTAAACTTCAACATTTTTCACCTTGAGGGAAGAGATTAAGGTGTGTACTCACAGAAAGACTTATGTTTTTGTGATACTTAGGATATGACCGGGGTTTTACAGATTTGATAAAAAATTGGTAACGAAAGTCATATGCAGATTTAAACAGTTTACATGGTCGGTACTTATATAGCGCTTTTCTGTGCATTAATGGCACCCAAAGTGCTTTACAATACAAGCCTCACATTCACCCATTCATGCACACACTCATACACCAGTGGG
>JAPTGZ010329223.1:0-13622 GCA_029814645.1 Fowleria isostigma | reverse complement strand
GACAAATATCTATCTATCTATCTATCTATCTATCTATCTATCTATCTATCTATCTATCTATCTATCTATCTATCTAAACATATTAAACATTTAATGAAAGTAAGACCCATTTACTGTCTGATGTTAAAGGCCTGCAAACATATTCATAAGTTATCCCCTTTTTAGGACACAGCTTTACCCTTATAAGCCTAAATATCCGATTCAGAGACTTAAGAGCCTTTAATCCTAACAATATCTGGCTTCAGTTTTACAGCAAAATAATTTGCGCAATAATCACGAGGTAAACCTAATTCCGTGCTGGCTGATTGGGTTGTTGAATCCAGCAGTTGTTGCTTTTTTGTGTGAGTGTGTGTGTGTGTGTGTGTGTGTGTCCGGGTACCTGAGAGTCCACGTCCACACCGTCGGTTCTGGGTTCGCCCCCGATCTGCCGGAGTATGTCCAGGCGTCTGCCGTTACCCCGGGGTGGAGGAGTCTCCACGCTGTTCAGCATTCCTTTCTCTATCATGAGCAGCAGGCCTCCGGATGCTACGATCACCAGGAACGTTAGCACCGACGGCAGGACGGCGGAGCTGCGGCGGACGGAGCCCGATGACCTGAAGTTTAGGACCGAGCTGCTCCGCGCCCCTCCGGCCCGTTTCAGTGAGTAGTCCGCCCTCCGAGGCAGCATGGTACCCGCGATAAAAACAACAACAAAAAAAAAACACTCCACTTCAGAGTTTACACAAGTTTACAATGACTACAATGGAATAAAACAGCCGCCCTCACCTACCACGTACCCATAGTTAACTTTAAAAGTACGTGAAGCTGACAAGCACTAAAAACATCCGGTACCAACTACCAAAATAAAAGCCCCAAACCGAATAGTGCCAATTAATTTGTCTTGAATATTTAAAAACAGCACTAAAGAACACATTCAGGCTGATATATTAATTCTTGTCACATGCTACTCTTTAGATATGTGAGCTAATCCAAGAAAATAAGGTTTTAGTCATTAACATCCGTTTTCTCCTTTCAAAATAAAATACCACCCGAGCCGCTTTAACCCATAAAGACCCAGAACTAATTTTGTAGCAGTTTCCAAAAATTTTCCTCTATATTTTAATCTTCCTTTACGTGGTTCAGCACAGTTTTTTCTAGTTTTATGTCCTGTATTATAGACTTTACAATGCCGCTCAGTCCAAAAATGAGAAATAAGCTAGATATTCCTCTCTCTCCAAGGAGCCTTACTTTTTTTTTAAATTTTAACCTATTGTTATTTTATCTTAGTTTATTTTATTTATTTTCAAGCAGTATTTTTATCCCATCTGAACTTGATGTCTTTTATGTAGTCTAAAGCGTAAGAGGGTTGTTTGTTTTTTTTTTTTTTCTTGTATAACTGCAGTTGTTGTTTTTGTCATTGTCTGTGTTTTTGTGTGTGTACTGCTGCTGGATTCCTAAATTTCCCTCGGGATTAATAAAGTATTTCTAACCTAATTAAATTCTAAAAGTAAAAATTGGGTATTTTCCTGTATTTGATTCACTAATCATGTTCATAAAAGCTCAGGTTATAGTTGAGGGTTATTGTATCAAAAACAGAAAAAAGTGACTTTTTTAGCAAAATTTATCATTAATTGAACATAAAACCACTATGTCCATCCACTGTCATTGATCCAACTCCATGAGGTGTAGTGGTGAATTAATGTTGTAGAAGATGAGGGTGTTTCTATGGTAACCACAGAGCCTCTGAATTTCCAAATGGGTCATATCTGATGACCATGAAAGGATGACAAACTGTATTTTACATAGATTATTTACATGAATCGATAGGATTAGTGGATCAGCTGGAATTTGACTTTTTTTTAATATCAGTTAAGTAATAATGGTTACCAGTGGAGGTTTGGGTCTTAATGGGTTAAACTGATATAGAGTGAATAATAATCAACAACTTTGTTTTATCTCCAAAAATGCTTACATTTAACTACATTTATGCAGTGGTGATAGCTTGTACTAGTAGGGGGAGGTGGTGTGTGTGTGTGTGCGCGCCTACCCTCAGCTACCACTGAAGAAGCATGACGTGCCCTTGAGGCAGCTGGGAAATGTAGTTCAAATGGAACATGACTTACCCAGGGGGCTATCCTCAAAGCACATTTTGACAGTTTCACTCTATAGTTTTGTATACAATCATTGTTTTCTAATCCTGATTTAGACAAACGGCTTCAGCAGCTCAAAGGCACCTTGTCAGTACAGTAGTTCTCACACTACAGAAACATGTCCTTAAATAACTTTTGTTGGATTATTAATATGCTTCGTAACTTTCCATTTGATGCTATTCTCTAGCTGCTTGCTCAATAGTCACACACTTCCTCTGTTTGTCCATTTTGGTGACCCAATTCTCTGTTGTGTTCACTTCACAGACCAGTGGAAGAGTGTATCTTTGCCGCTGTGTTTTTATTTGTTGCTCCCTCACTGCAGCCAACTTATTTGCATTACAAATGATCTACATAGGAACTCAAGCATTAAGGTCCATGCTACTGAGGAATACCACATTGAAAAGACAACAGACAGCATTGTCCTTTTTGTATGTACTTATTGGAGAGTGATAAGAACACTTATCATCCTTGTCCTGTCTATGTCTGTCTGTCTGTCTGTCTGCGCCTGTAACTCAGAAACTACAACACATTTCAACTTGAAAATTTGACACATTCTTACTGTAGGTCTGTGCCGTATGTCGGCCCTCCGAGAAGATGAGCCAGATCCAGATCAAGATCTAGATTCTACTATTTTTTTGGTTTCTTTTTTTAGGATATTTCACCTTCATTCTTCTGGACAGATAGGCCACCTTTTATATTTTTGTGATTTCCTTTCAAATGAAGTTATGTTTTGTTCTGAAAAAGGATCAGTTTCTTTCTGATCCAGAAGATGATCCAGAATGGTGAATATATTTCCATTTCTTAAATCTGCCATCAAACCTGTTCATAAAATAAGATGATTAAGATATGATAAGACTTTTATAGCCCCACAAGGGGAAATTCCAAATTTACAGCAGCAAGTGTGGAGCATAAACAAAGCACACAAGAGCAAAAAAGAGCATCTAGTCAGCACCATGACCAGATACACAATAACCAACAAATATTTAAAAAGCAATAAATACTATTTACAGATGTGCACATGCTGAACATGCCACAGTTTGGATCAGGGAGATACTCATTACATACAGCTGTATACACATACAGTGCTCAGCATAAATGAGGACACCCCCCCCCCTTTGAAAAATAATATTTTAATCAATATCTCAATAAACATGAGGACAGTTTCAAAAAATTTGGACAAAACTGAGTTTTATAGAACATTTCCTTAACTGAGAACATGCTATGTTGTGTAGTGTCCCATAGAAAATGTGGATTCTCAAAGAAAACAGGTTTTGTGACGAATCTGCTGGGGTGTACTCATTTATGCTGAGCACTGTATCAACATATACAATTATATATATAGACATTTGTACAGATTATACATGTGAGTACTCAGTCTGGCCCTGCGATGAAGGCGAAATGTCCAGGGTGTACCCCGCCTTCGCCCTTAAGTGGCTGGGATGTGCTCCATGCGACCCCCATGACCCTAGTGAGGATAAAGCGGGTTCAGAAAATGAATGAATGAATGAATGAATGAATGAATGAATGAATGAGTACTCAGTCTGACAGTACTGAAAATGGAATCACATCCATCATAAGTAACATGTTACAGTTAATGATAGAAACATAAGCAGGAGGGGGCTTTATGAGTCATCAAATAGATTCATAACAGATACTGTGGATGAATAGAATAGAATAGAATAGAATAGAATAGAATAGAATAGAATAGAATAGAATAGAATAGAATAGAAATTTATTGTCATTCAGCAAAGATTTCATTAGAAATGTCCTGCAGAACAAAAATTCGATGCACAGTTACTGATAAAAACACATAGTTAAAAAGACACATCTGAGATAAAATAAATAATAAAATACTGATATAAAAGTGCATCAAGGAAAATAAATAACTAAAAACAGTGTAATAAATAAGTGGTTAATATTCCACATATAAATAGCAATTTCATGGGTGGAGTAAATTATTGCAGATCCCCTATTTACGGTGTATGTTTAAAAGATGGATGGCGATGGGATAAAAACTGTTCTTAAATCTTGCCGTTTTGCAAAGTGGTGGATCCAAGAGGGCGTGCAATTTCTGATAATTTGGTTTATGATCTGTAAATGTGAGTAAAGTTTTTCTTTTCTCAACACTGTCAAGTTGCCCACATTTTAAAAGTCTGCACCAGAGCTGTCTCCCCTGGCTGAACTCACACTCACCATATAATGACGATGATGAGCTGCTTTTACCACAGTAATCTGATGCAAAACCTAATCAGTGCATTCGCTGCACATAATCACCATTAAATCCTATTCTAACAGTCTTTATTAAGATGCCAAGATACCATAGCCTTTGGATGTTTCGGGAAGTTGCTCACACACACCACCTTTCCCTGATAATGAACCTGTGTCTGTCCTCTGAACTACATCACCATGACTCTGATGTGATATCTGAGATAAAAGGTCTGATTCAAGCCAAAAAAAAAGATGACCTCACCAGCAAACATCCGAGAATTCATTTTAGCGTGTCTCAACCAAATGGACTCCAGACTGTAGATGTGTGGTCAGTTTCAACCCAAGGGCCATCTAGTGTTTATTTGTCACTAAAGCAGAATTAATAGTATAAAAATAATATATAAAAGGAGATGGGTGTTAGTTTTTACCGCAAGCATTTACACATCTATTAATGAAGTTAGATGTTATTTAATTTCAGCTTGGATTACACTTGGAAAACATCCATGTTATAATGAAAAAAAAAAAACAAAAGTAATGCAAAACTACTTTCAACATGCAGACTACAGCATCAGCAGAAGACCAATTAAAGCCAAACAAAAAATCCATAATTCACTTTTAAACAGCCTTAAGCTAGACTGATGCATTCAATGTGTTCAGTATGCACTGTGTTGCACAGACATGGTAAAAGGAACTTGGTTCGACACAGTTAATGAGATGCATTATGGGACCGTGCAAGGAAATTTGCATGTAATCATTCAGTGTAAAATTCTGCAGTTTGCACATTTTTCTCAATAAAAGACATGAATCCCCAGCTTTCACCTTTGTGCATAAAGTGTGAAATGTATTTTAGTAGTGCCCTACACAAATTGTGTGGTTTTCACTTAATATTCAAACATACACAAGGGATTTGCTTTAAATTAAATTTGCTTTAACCCATAAGGGTGCACTGTTACTTTTCTGGCACTTCCCAAAGGATTTTTTCTCTATATTTAACTTTTCTTATGTGATTTAACACCATTTATGATAATATTATCTTCTGTATTTTGTGGGGGTTTTTTTTGTGTGCTTTACTTTCCTGCATTTAATTTACTGATCATGTAGATGTTCCTAAAACCTCAATCCTCCATTTTACTGTAAACTTTTATGCGCATCTACATGATTTGTAAATTAAATGTTGAAAAACACCTGATTTTCACTGAAAAAAACACAAAATACAGAAGATAACTTACAATAATTGGTAATAAACCACTTAAGGATGGTTAAATATAAAGAAGAAATAATTTGGGAAGTGCCACAAATGTCACACTGGGACCTTATGGGTTAAAATAAGTCTTACATGTTTGCTGAGAGCCATTTAGTCTCATTCATGGTCTCATATTTCTTGACCCCACCAGTCCCATGTCCATGATAACAGTCCTCTCCTGTAGACACAGACTCACATAGAAGGACTAACATGTTCAGGAGTAAGGATGGATCTCCATGGAGTTGAATCAATGACAGTTAATGGAGACACTGGGTTTATGTTCAGTTAATGAGAGAATTTGCAGAAAAAGTGGCTTTTTCTTTAGTTTTGCCTGTTTCACTTAGTAATCCTCTATTTTACTATAACTTTTATGCACGTGTACATGATTAGTAAATTAAATATTGGAAAATACCTGATTTTCACTGAAAAAAAAGCCACAAAATACAGAAGATAATATTACAATAATTGGTGATATTTATTTGGGTAGTGCCACAAATGTCACACTGGGACCTTATGGGTTAAAATAAGTCTTACATGTTTGCTGAGAGCCATTTAGACTCATTCATTGTCTCATATTTCTTGACCCCACCAGTCCCATGTCCATGAGAACAGTCCTCTCCTGTAGACACAGACTCACGTAGAACATATTCAGAAGTAAGGATGGATCTCCATGGAGTTGGATCAATGAAGTTGATGGAGACACTGGGTTTATGTTCAGTTAATGAGAGAATTAGCCACTGAAAGAGTGGCTATTTCTTCAGTTTTGCCTGTTTCACTTAATAATCCTCTATTTTACTATAACTTTTATGCACGTGTACATGATTGGTAAATTAAATATTGGAAAATACCTGATTTTCACTGGAAAAAATACAGAATACATAAGATAATATTTCAAGAATTGGTGATAAACCACTTGTACAGAGAAAATTTTATTTGGGTAGTGCCAAATGTTACACTGGGACCTTATGGGTTAAAATAAGTCTTACATGTTTGCTGAGAGCCGTTTATTCTCATTCATTGTCTCATGTTTCTTGACCCCACCGGTCCCATGTCCATGATAACAGTCCTCTCCTGTAGACACAGACTCATGCAGGAGGACTAACATGTTCTGGAATAAGGATGGATCTCCATGTGGATGCTGCGGTTCTCCGATGACTTCCGAAAAACGCGAGCTTACGTCCCGGTGTAACGTGCTCGCATCGTGACAGGAGCTCATGTGTCGGGTCTGCACCGTGCGCTCGCCTTTCTCTCGCAGCCACACCCTCCCTTCTCCATCTCGTCCGCGTGCAGCTGTGGTGCGGGACTGTCGGTGCGTGCGTCTCCCTGTCGGGCACCCGCAGCATCAGCAACACAAAAGGGTCGGAGCGCCGTGGGCTTCCTCAGCACCGATCGGAAGGAGGGATCGCGTTGGAGGAGAAAAAAAAAAAAGGTGCCGGTGCTTTTTTTTTTTTTTCCTCTTCCATGTTTTTTCTTGTTTATGGTCATTGTTTGCCATTTTCACGACGCTGATGACCTTGTCACCGTATCCCACCTCTCATTTCTCATCGATCTGCTCAGATGTTCTGCCTCATCCTTCGCTGATGTGAGTGTATGTCTATGTAAATGCTGTAAATGGGCTGGGACTTGCAATCTGATCCGACTTGAAATGCGCAAACGCCGATGTCAACAGGCCAAATTGTAATTAATCGTTATTTGTAATCCAGAAATCCAATTTTATTCTATTCGGGTGAGATCTGTGTCAATTTGTGAGGAAAACTAAAGGCCAGATTCTTTGTTCTCCGTGCTGCCTTTTAGTCTGCAATTAATAGAGTGTAATCCCTGTGCGCCAGCATCCGCTAATCTGCCATTAACGGTTCCATATTGATCCGTGCCTTTAGGTCTGTGTTGATGTAGTCTTTCTCTACAGCAATCCGTGGCTTTCACTAAATGATGGACAAAACCCGCTTGTGAAATGTCAGCTTCTTTGAGCCAGCTGGGATACATCCATGCACAGGCCATATGGAGAGGGCCTCCATGTGCGGGAGGAAAATGAAATAGTGGATTTAGAGTCTTTTAATTCATTACTGCATTACTGTCGTCGTTGGTGGACTACTATCGAGACACAGCGTCTGGGGACAATAAATAGCATGTTCCATAGATGAATGGCTGGTGTTGGACTGGTGCTGCTGGTTTATTCTGCTGGTTGGCTGCCTGCTTCAGCATCTCACTGACAGGCAAGCACACTTCAGCTTGGAGTAGTTGTCACCTGGTTCAAAACATAGCTTTACTGTGAGCCATTCAGGTCTGCACTTATGGGGGGAAATGTCAGAGTATAACACATTACTTTGCAATTCCTGAAAAAAAAAAGGATTTAACCCCTTTCCAACAACAACAGTTAAGGTCATACTGCCTTATAGGGGCCAAAATATAAGATTGAAGTCTTGGAAAGATGAGGAGGGTCCTCAGGGAATGTCAGAAATTTTACATTTGGAAAGGATTTGTTTTACCTTGAAGGATAAATTCTATAAGTTTGAAAGGATTTGGACATTATTTGAGGTCTATCTCAATAATAGGTGAGGAGGGGTTGGTTAGAGGATGATGGGATGGAGGGGGATGTTGTTTTGTTTGTCTGTGATTTATGCTGATTTGTGATTTTTTTTTCTTCCTTTTTTTTGTTATTTGGACATTGTCATGAAAAAAGAGGAAATAGACAAAACAAAGAGCACGAAAATGAAAGAAATGTCTAGAGAAATGGCTATGGTAAATGTAATTTGTGCTCTTACTAAAAAATATTTGAAGTAAAAACAAAATATTCTGCATAGGTCAGTTTCATGTGCAGCCTGAAGGTTTGGATTCTCAGATTTGACAACACAGCAAACAATGATTTGACCAAGTTGTCATGTCATCACTACCCAAATGATGACTCATAAACAAATTTTTCAGAGACATCTGTGGAGCGTCTTTGCTATGCAAAACAGAATCTATTTGAGCCGTGTATCTCCCTCTCTCTATGACCTCAGACTGAAAAACAACTGCAACTATTGATTTGAATTTAATGACTGTTAGGCAGACAAAGCCAGTCTGACTCAGTGTTTTCTGTGCATTTATGTAGTGGTTTATTCTCAGTTTCATACCACATTACACAAACACGGCCGCGTTAATACTGCAGTACCAAGTGCTAATTTGAATAAACGTAACCAGAAATGGAACAGTCAGTTTTGTACATGTGCAAATGTAGAATCTAACTTGTAAAACAGAGGATTATCTAGAAACATGCAAAGTACATTAATGTATATCCATTGTGCTGATATGAGGGATACTCTTTGCAGAATTGCATTTGTAATTACAGTCTATAGCTCAGATTTTTTGAAGCCTGTCCTAATTATTCAGTCAGGTGTCATAAAATTTATCATCAACTCTTTATGTCATGCCTGTAGAGCACACAACTCCTGTCTCCTATAGATTTTCAAGCTGTAAAACAAAATCACATAGATGATGCATGCTGTCAAGTAGAGAGTAAAAAAAACAAAACAAGATGACTGGTTTTCAGTAAGACTTTTTCTTTAATTATCTACAGTCCATAGAAGCACATTAACATAGTTGAATTTTTACTCTAAATGTTATGTCTTTTACTGTTTTATGGCATATTCACTAGAGTATTTAATGCTCTAATTTCACTGAAAATTATTAATGAACTAATGTCAAGTGTTAGAGTTAATGTTAATGGTGCTTAATCCAGGCCTCTCTACCACTTTTACACTAATCATTGTCTTTTTGCCCCTCCTGTATGAGTCTGATGTATGTGTATATGCATGTGGTTCTGTGGGTGGGTGTGTTTACAGGGGTGGGGGTTCTATTTATGTTCAGAGAGTCAGTCAGTGAGCAGTCTGTCTTTGAAGTGCTATGCTGCTGTAATATAGGCAGCATCCAGGTTGGTAAAGCCCCATCATTACCATATCCCTGTGAGGATGCAGTGTGATGCTGCCAAAGCTGGAGTGTGGGAGAGAGCGGCTTGGCCTTATTACACAGTAACACTATGCTGATGCACGCAGCCATTATGATTGAGGATCAGATGAATATAACCATAAATTGAGGGAATGCCTGCATTTTTAGACTAATAAACTAAAATATAGTTACAGTATATGCTTGATATAAGAATACACTGGTAAATATTCAAACAGTGCAGCCAGAGGTCATATTTTAAAGCTCTATAATGCAAACTATGATGTTATGAAGACGTTTTGGTGCGGCACATTACAAATCATTATAATGACATGTGAATACACGGTTACTGTTAACCCACAATGAAAGCCTTTGTGTGTATCAGCCGGCCAAAATGATGAATGCCACTCTGTTCTCCTGCACTGGCTATCTGGCTGAGGAAACAAAGTGTCACTTTGTGCCTCCTCAGCACAGCAGCACTAACAGACACAGTAGAACGCCCATCTCTCCTCACTCAGCGCTCACACTACCCCGGTCCCCGCTGACACACCTTCTCCCCTCACATTGGCTGAGTGTACATGTGCTCGGGTCCATCACACAGCTGCGCTCATGAAGTCAGACATGTTTGGGTTTTTTTCTTTTTTATCTACGTCCGAGTGTGTGACTGTGCCTCAGAGGGGAAACCACATTGGTGTTAATATTAGCATATAAAGGGATGGTCTCTTCTACCCACTCTTTACGGCCACACATTCACACACAACCAAGCCCACACTGCATCTGACACCTGACTCCAGGTAATGCCCTAGATCCACGGTGACAGCAGGCAGGTGGAACGGCCACACACTCATAGACACTCTTGCACACAGAGCGGCTGCAGGACGGTAAGAAGACATTCTCATACAGCAACAGTTTAGCCCTTTAAAGCAGTTTGAGATGTTAATTACCTCAAGTTGACAATTTTTTATTTATTTTTTGGGGGTTTGTGTCATAGAGGGATTCTCTGACTTCCATCAATATTACTGTTGTACTTTAGTCAGTTTGCTTGTTTTTTTTGGTTTATTTCAGCTGTCATTACCACATGTTGTAATGTCTGTATTAGAGATGCTTTGACAAAAAAAAAAAAATGGAGCACTGTGCTGTTGCTCACTTGTGCATTAACTGTCAGCTAGTGTGGAAAATATAACCATGGTCATGTAATACAAGCTGCGTGTCACTCTAATATCCAGTGTTTCTCCACACGCAACCTTTAGATAATCAGCATAGACAAATGCCAAGAACACCTCACAGCATTATGTCAGGAGAGAAAAACCTTAATATTATATAAGTGTTTATCGCAGGCATGTTGGACAGAAGTGAAGTGTTTTGCCTACTTCTGCTCTGGTAGCCGCTGCTGTTGCTTGTTGTAGTGCTTACACTTAAAACCAGAGTGGAATACATCTCGTCTCCTCTGTACTCTCTTTACTTATTTCAATCTGTCAGTCTAGACTGTCATATGTAGGGTTTCTGTCATGGCAGTGTGACGACTGGCTCTAACAGTGGCACAACATGTAGTCAAATGATGCAAAAGGGTAAATATATGCATGCCCAAAAATGAATTACGCTCTCAGTGCAGCATAATTGCTAATTGGATGATTCCATCAGTAAGTGCATGTGATGTGTATGATGGAAATATGCAGCTGTTGTATATTATTATTGACTAAATGATGATTAAACACTACACAGTAAATTAGTCTCTTCACAATAACAGCAGATGCTTAATACAACTACTAAAACCAGCAATGATAAGTGATGATTCTTCATGTGTCATCAACAGTTGCTCATAGGTGGACTAAAAGAAAGTCACCAAAGACAATCTGCTGCAAAAAAAACATAAACTAAGTTTTCTCACACATTATTACCCAAAACTTTGGGGTGCAATGGAAATGCAAAACACACAGGTTGCCGGGATTTCTTTTACCTAAATAGGTTTCTGGTAATAAAAGTTCCTGGTATTTTGGTGGAAAGGGGTGCTTTGTGTTAAAAGCTTTTGGATGTAGGAGATACATCCTGTAAAACACAACAGTCATTTCTAACTCTCAGTAAACACTTTCCCACAGATTATCATTTTATATCCACATCCAAATATATCAGTTTCACATGCACTGAGGCTTTTTTTTCTTTTTACAACAGTGTATGAGATGTATATTTATATGCAGAACATTAAATTCAGAATGATCTGTTAGCACTACCATGCACCTGAGTTGCTGCACTCATAGTTTTGGCAGCAATAATGTAACGAGCTGAAAGGGTAGTGATTAATCACTGCATACCCCTGATGGTTTTTTTTTTTCCCATTTTATAATTACCCAACCCTTTAGAACATGGTGCACAAAAATAACAAATGCAAACTGTCATTGTCCCTGTGTCCATGAACTACACTCAGCTACTGCTAAAACAGCTCCATCAGGAAAAACATATCCACTGTTTGTGCATATGCAGGTTATTTCAGTGTGTTTGTAGTAATAATGGTCTGGTGTGTGAGGTAATACGGAGTAGCATCTCCTCTGGTCCCAGCTGCTACAAATAGGTTGCCATGGAAACCAGAGGTATCTTAAACTTCAGAAGATGGTAAAGAATAGACAAAAAGACTTGGTGATGACACATCAGCCTTTTTATAAAGCCCTTTGAGGCTTCCAAAGGCAGCTGTTGCAGTGAAAACGCTGTTGTTATTTTAATCTGATTTGTCTTGTCACCTCATCCATCCCAGTAGATGTAGTTCTACCATTTAACCTCCCCACATGTCACCTTCCATCCCATGCTCTCCATCATGTTACACTTTCTCCTTACCTGATCCTAACAAAACCCAACCTGCTGTTTTGTCTCTGTTTTGTATTTATTTCACTATTTTCTCCCAAAGCCACAGTGGAGGCAGCAGCACCGTTCATCTGGGTAAAATAATCTTTGTGCAAAAGGGCAGATCGATGTTCCCTAAGGTTTTACTGCAGTGGTGTGCAGCCATCTCGGGCTGTGCAGCTGAAATAGGTAAACTGTTACACGGCTCCGCCACGTTCGTCTGTCTGCTTTGTCAGCAAGCTACTTGTGCTGTAAGGTTATGGCACTTGGTCGACACCACACTGCTACAACACAAAGCTATGCCATTGGACCCTGGTAGTTGTCCTGCCTGCTCTGGTGCAGAGCTGTGTCACCATCAAATGATGTTGAGCTGCTGGGTTAACGCAGCATCGTGTTATGCCACCGCCATACTATGATGCAGCTGTACCCTCGTCAAAGGCATTTCTCTGCTTCTGTAGAGCACATGGCTGCTCCTCGTGCTTCTATCATCCCATCACTAGCTGTACGCCCCAAGTTTGTCTTCAGCAGAAGCAGGACTACACACTAACAAAAGCACATCACACACAGACACCTGCTCGGTGGTAAGACTGGCAGCCTCACTGCTAATGTCCTGTCTCGAAGAGTGAACACATGTAAACAAACAGACAAACAAACAAAAAAATCTCTGTAACCAGCTGACAAAACCACATACAGTGTCTGTCCTTTCCTCACACACTGTCTGTGTTCACACACTCCTACTTCCAAACATGCTTGTTTGCTCCTTGTTCTGTGCTGGCCGGAGTCAGACGGGACAAAGAGCCTTTTTCTGGCGAGACATTTCTGAGAGAGTCTGTCCGGCTCTGTCACCCTCAGGAAGGAAGCCCACGGCATGCTGATCCCACTGGAGACAGCGGGCTTCTCTCCGGCTCTCTCAGTACTGTCCCACACACCCTTGTATTCGTCTACCAGCCTGGGCAGTTATGGTTTTACACGACACATTTTCGCAGTACATCAGAAAACCTCTGGCTCTGCTGTGCTGCAGACAGGCGGTGATTGTTGACTCTGAGACGAACAGACGCAGGAGGCAGTCTGTGGTTTGGTGGTTACTGTCAGTTTATGAAATGAAAATAAGAGGTGGTCTATGTGGTTGGTGTGATTATTCCCGTCATCCCTTTATGGCTTGGATTATCATTAGCAGAGTTGGAGAATAGTACATATAGTTAAACTAATAGTTTAACCTCCTAAGACCCAGGACATCACAGGGTTTTGAAATGTGTGTGTTTTTTAATTAAATAATTGCCTATAGTGGA
>JAPTGZ010329194.1:0-13630 GCA_029814645.1 Fowleria isostigma | reverse complement strand
TGTGTGTGTGTGTGTGTGTGTGTGTGTGTGTGTGTGTGTGTGTGTGTGTGTGTGTGTGTGTGTGTGTGTGCATGTCCAGGCCAGATAGTACATATTTGCTAATCTGGAGGGGGTAGCTAGTGGAAGGGGGTAGGGTCAGAAGCCGAGGTCAGGTGTTAATTCACTGCTTCAAACCAGAGCCAAGCACCAAAACCAGAGGAGACCACAGCAGAATGCATCAACAAAAACCACAAGGATATATTCAAGGTCCGCTGTGGTAAACACCTCTGCCTCTTCCCCTGCTGATTTAGATTTCCCTTCGCTCTCACTGCCTTCCTTTTACGCCCTAAATTTCACTTTCTCTAATTCCATCTTTGCCGACCCTTTCTGCTCTCGCTGGCTGGTCCTCGATGCAGCCTCCTCCCCCAGCTGTTAGACCCCCAAAGGTCAGTCAGTCTGGAGGGTCATCAGTCTGGGATGAAGCTGAACTCTGACCCCAGGGCCCTTGATGTATTCCAACCACAAACCCACAGACACAATCACATAATGGACATGTGTGGCCTCACAAGAGGCCCGTTTCATTGTGGTCATTTTTGATCGATTTATCACTTCTCTCTTGTCACTTATTGAAGTCCTGTCTGTGCTGGTAAAGCCGTGTCTGTGCGGACCGCTGGACTCAACGCTCAGGTTCAGAAAGGCAACGCCATCGACCATAGGATGTTTTCGGATGATTAATCCAACTGCCATTTATCAGCTAATCGATGCTGCGATGATCGTCAATTGCTCATTGATTCTATTCAATAACCACAATTGATACATGATTATGTGGAGGAAGAGGCAGTGTTTTAAAGGTCAGACACGACAACCTGCGTTCACACAAGCAACGCAAATAAAAACAGATAAAAGATGGTGTTTTCTTAACATTACACCTTCATTTATTTTTTTTACTGCAAAAGCACATTTGTGAAAATATCCATCAACATCCACTAACATACTGTAAAATATTTTATTTTTCATTTGTGATATTTTTTCTAGTTGATTCTATATATATAGGCTATTCTTAATTAAAATAAATTAAAATAAAACCTGATTTAATTCACCAGATTCTACAATTAGTCAGATGCATTTAAATATACGTTTTAAATGTATTTATACAACTAGACTATTTGTAAAAATACATTAGGTTAACATTTTTCCTAAAATAAATGACCTGAATGCTTTCCTTTACTCTGGTTCAATAATTTCCCTCTGTCAGGTTTAAAGTTTTCTTTATGAAGGACTTTTTTGTTTTGTGAATTCTGTATTCATTCATCTCATGGACCGGTCACTTCTGGACCCTTCTTGTCAAAAAAAAAAAAAAAAAGAAAAAAAGGAAAGGATGCAACTGCAATCTTTCCGCCTTAATTGAGGAACTGGCCAGACGACCTTTGACCTGCGGGTCATTACCGCATTGTGCGCGGGGCCGCAGACTGTTTTGGAGAGGAGTCGTGCGCGGAAAATTGATTAATTTTCTACGGCCTGCGGTGTTTGATACAGACTGGACGTGTGGCCAGTCAGAATCAAAAATGTATAGAACAGCCACATCAAAGCATACAGGGCTGATCTCAGTCCGGAGTGCGCCATTAAACCGTTTATGGATCGGACAAGCTGCGTGGACTTTTACATAAACCATAAAATTGAGAGTATCAGCTGTTCGGTGTGTTGGAGGTTGATAACGTGCAGGACAGGGTGTCATGATGCCAGCTCTGCACAAACAGCCCAGCTCATCTGCAGCCTTTTTACTCTGATATCATCTCACTCCGGATTATCTATCAAATATCGATAATTATTTCCACACACAAACTGCCCTCAAAACCCAAGCGGAATTTTGGAAAGAGCATCGAAACCACTTATTATTTATGATTTCTTCAAATTTTGCAGATATCGTCACTTGAGCCGGTTTTATGAATTATTTGCGTGGATAAAACTACAATTATTACAGTATATCTAAAATTAAATCAATCTATTTTATGTTGAGCGATTTGCATTTTTACCGTCATTATTAATCTCATGTAGAAACGAGCCAATATATATTTTACACCAGCATTTTATTAAAGATCATATTATGAAGTTTCTTTTTTTTTTAGACATCACCCGCTAATCACTTTTTTTGTCCCTGTATGAGTTTCTGTGTCATTTTAATTGAGAAGGCAGAATAAAAGTGTGTGTTCCACTTCTTTTGCATGCAAGCGAAATCAAAATATATCACAAAGCATATTTAATACGTGTAATAAACAAAGTTTACGGTTCAAATAAAAAACTATTAAATACTAAAATGAAAATAAAATATAGACCAATATTAGAATTTATTCAGAATTTTCTAATAATCTGATCTGTCAAGGGTTTTCACTAAGTTCAATAAGTTGTACATGAATCATTTAAAGACTCCTAAACTGCAGAAAAACTGTACTCTTAATTTACCTAAATGCAAACAGTAAATCTGCAAAAATACAAATATTACATCAGAAGTTTAATTTAAATAATAGATTATATGCATATTAAAATCGACATCCGGGCCCAAGAAACGTCCATTTCAATTATATTGGAAATTGTGACTTCACAGTCTTTAAATATTAATATGCAAAAATATCTGCATCAAAATTTGCATAATTTGCTACGTATTTAACATTGATCCCGAAACATGAGTTCAACAAGTAAAATACAAATAATTTAAAAACTAAACTTTGAGCTCACCTTCGACTTTAAATATTCGTCGTTCAAGAGATTAAATCAAAACAATTCACATGAAGTTTACGTCAGTTTTGCGTCTGTAACTCTAACTTAATTTTCAGCTACTGTTTAAGCCATTTGCAAACATCAAATTAAAGAAATAAAATATAAAGCGTGACACAGACGCACACGAACACCCACGACTTTTGCATCAAAAATGAAATTACGTGACTTCGTCATGAACCGATGAAGAAGACGTTATGATCCAAAAACAATTCCTGTAAGATTAATATTATTAAACGACACATGATGCGCTGACAAACCTGCAGAGTAAATGTAAAGAACCTCTCAAACCGAGATTCAAATATATGCGAATGCATAGGCCTAGGCCTTCACTGTTTCACAGAAGTGTTGTATTATGAGAAAGTTTTGATTCTCCTCATAAATGAATCATTGGTGAGAATATGTAAAACCACAGGGACTTTTTCAGGATTCCACTAAAATCTATTCGATCAATCAATGAAAGGTGGCGTACATTTGTACAAGCGTGAACAAAACTTTGAGGTGGTGTGTCTGTGTCTGCCTTTGGACCTGCAGTTTTAATGAGAACTGCTGACCAAAATGTGTGTCCGGATCTCGTGGGGTTTAAGGTCACGCATTGCGTTTTGTCAGCTTTACTGATGCACCGACTCTCAAATGTCCACACTTTTAGAACCTGGTGTCCAACAGTCAAGGAAACCCACCTCTAATGGATGATTTACATACCCACTGGGAAACACTCACATAGGTACACCACACATTTTACTGACTGCAAACTCTGACAAACTGCACACACACACACACACACACACACACACACACACACACACACTGTAACATTATAATGCAGATTTAGGGTTTTATATCCCTACATCAAATATGCAAAACCGCAGGCCTCTGCAGCGTTTTAACGACAATGAGCGCATCGTTTTAATTGCGGTTTATTTAGAAGATGTGTGTGTCTGCTGTTAGAATTAAGTGAATCTAAAAATGACCTTGCAGTGTGAGACATTAATAGAGAACAAAAGTCTATCAGAAATTAATGGTGTGTGTGTGTTCAAATCACAAACAGCAGAGAATTAGGGGCTAGAGTCCTCCATGTGCAGCTTAAATAGAGATGTTCCAGGAATATTTAGGTTTCAGATTTGTCAATGAAAAGGCTATGGGATATGGTTAAATGGCTGTGAACTGTGGTGGTTAAATGACTGGGGTAGATGATGATCCGGGACCGCGGAGGCAGAAGCGGACAGCGGACACACACCGGCGGAGGCGGAGAGGCGAAGCACCGGATGGAAGTGTCCACCGGCCGCTCCTTTCCTCTCCTCTCCTCTGCCGGTGCGATCTCTCTGCTCGGCCTTATAAAGCCCATGGATCCCCTCCTTTTAATTGATTTTCTCATAATTAACTCAGTCTGTCCATCGATTTCCCTTCGGCGGCGTATCAGCCCTCGCCGCGCTGAGGTGATATTGTGCTATCTGCGGGCATCGGGAATACCGAGGAGCACGTATCGACCACATTGATTAAAAACCTCCCAGCGCGAGTGGATTTGGCCGTAAACTACCGTGTTACAGGCTACATTATGCACAAATTAAGACACAGGTTGCCTATTAACACAGTGGCCCGCACGCCCACCTGTGCGTAAAGGCGCACAAATCAGCTGTGGCCTCTCATAATTAGATGAAAAAAGAAATACACGCACAAAACAACAACAAAGAGGATGATGACTGAAAAGGAGGCAACGGAAAGAAAAGCGTGCAAATGGTGTAAATCACACAGATTGTCTTAAATGCATCATTATGACGTCTATATCCATAACCCACATGCATCCAGATGCGCATGGATTCAAATGTAAGCGGCAAAACCAAAAGAACAACATTTAATAATAATAATAACAGTGACAACGACCACGTGGCAAATCTAGGCTATAATATTCACTGACGACGACAGTGTGGATTACAGGTGCTCGGATGCTGCGTGACTTCCGTATATGCAGAATACGGAGCGCACATCGAATCGAATATTCCCGCGATAATACAACATGCAGAGCAGACAAGAAGACACAACGCTATTCGTCCACGGAGCAAAGGAGCAAGGGAGGATAGGAGAGAGAGAGAGGGAAGGAGAAAGTGGGAGAGAGAGAGGGCGAGAGAGGAAGAGTAAGAACACGAGGGTTGCCCCCGCGAATTAATTTCTTTCTAATCAATAAAAAAGAAAAAGCCCAGCCCCACACACAAAAATCATTAGGACCGATATTTCTCTACCCCCTCTCTTCTCTCCACTGCCTTTTCCCCAGGACGCTGCTCTGAGGAAAGTCGGGCTCCCCTGCAACTGGACTAAAATCTTTTCGCCTTTTGCATCGCCACAGAACACAGAGAATGTGATTTGAGCAGGGGGGGAGAAAGGGGAGTGTAAAGTGCAGCTGGAGGAGAGGAAAAGGTTCAAAGACACAGGGAGGAAGCATTGTGCAAAAAGAAGTTATGTCTGCAGGATGCATATCAGAGCAAACGCCCTCAAGAATCTTTTTCTTTCTGTGTGTGTGTTTTTATTTGTGGATGTGAAAATTTACCAGTCCTTCCATCGGTGAACGTCTCCATCCCCGCCATGCGAGCAGTCTGTCTGGACAAGAGAGGGATGGAGAGCAAAAAAAAAAAAAAGATGGGGGAGAGGGTACGGGGGAGCCAGAGGTGCGTGTAAGGGGGGTGGTGTGTGTGTGTGTGGGGCAGTTGATCTGGGTTGGGGGCTCCGCATTAAACTGATGGAGAAAGGGTGGAGGGTGAGGGGGGGGTTAGAGGTGAGGAGGGGTCGGGGTGTTTTGGGGGGCATATGGTTACACCCTAACCTTTCATGTCCCTCTGCTCTCTCTCTCTCTCTCTGTGTCCCTCGTTGTCCATCTTTCTCTCTCCATCCCTCACCCTCGACGTGTGTCTCTCATTGGTTTCCATGGCGACCCGGTGGCTGTGGTGCTGCTGCTGAGGAAAAAGAGGCGCGTGCGTGAGACAAGGAGGGAAGGAAGCGAGACGGTCATTTCTAAAAGCAAAGAGGTGATCAAGACACAGTGAGCTCATTAACGATCCCAAGTTAAGTCCTAAATATGAGTGCAAACCCCTCAAGACTGTGAGTGGGGACGTTTTTATAGGGTCCAGATTTTAAGGGGCCCAGATTATATCCCTACATAACACCATTATGTTTGCATGAACCGAGCTTTATGTGTTTTAAGCTGATGTTTAGCCCAAGTCTGTTCTCTACTAGGTTTTACAGTCACTTTTATAACTTTGTGAAATGTTAGGGTTTTCAGACATGACTCAGCAGGCCTAAGTGAGAGTGGATATTCATACTGTTTTGAATATGAGGCCTCCTTATGTTGGTGGCTCATCGATATACTGCCACCTGCAGGCCACAGAAAACACTCCGCGTACACAGCTTTTCCTATAGAGGTATATACACTGACTCGCTGAATTCCACTCTTTTGCACTGTGTATTTGATGATTTGCAAATATGAAGACCACAAAGCACACTACATACATACTAAATGTGGAAAAAAAAACAACAGGATCTCTGCTTTCTTTTGAATTAAATGGGTTCCTTTTTGCTCTACTATTCATTCACCATGGATCACACTATTGGTGTGGTTTTTACATGATCCTGCAGACAAACACCTTATCTACCAATGTTACAAGAGAAAAAAAAAAAGCACCCAGAATCTGTGACTTTTTATGTATCCACTTTGCAACTTAAAGGGTTCTTTCTTGGGTTTGTGAAAATTGGTGTTGCAGTTTTTGTATAATCCTGTTGACAGATCACTGGTGAGAAAGTAATCTGAAGAAACAGGGGGATTACACTAAGTATGTTCCCATGTTTATGTGCTTGAAAACCACTGGAACTGGTTATAGCTTTACAACCCAAAACACTAAGGTACACCGGGGAAGAGTGCTTCTGTGAACATCATCTAATCTAATTTTCTCTTCTCAATAAAAGTCATAGAATTTCCCCATCAGAGGGATGTACCATATGCCGCAGGGTATACATACAATAATGGTAGCCCCAGTGGGCCGGCAGACAGCTATAGTGTCTATCAGCTTTAGATGACACGTTTTGATAGGAGACTGATTTGGGCCGGAGATACCACAAGATGACTTGAGTCTCCATCCAATCAAGGAGGTGTGAAGAACACCTGCGGACAGTGGAATAAAGTCTGCGGGTAGATGATGACCGGTGTACAGCCACACATCCCAACATTACATTAGCTTTTGAACTGCAATACAATTTGCACTAGAGAAGCACCCGTGATGTCTTGATGAAGTGTTTTAGGAAATAAACTGAACATTCTCTTCAACAAATGTTCACTTTGTCCGGTAGCAAGTTAAAAAAAAAAAAAAAAAAAAAGCTTTATATGTGCTACTCCAAGATATGCTCTATTGCAGCTAATGAAAAGTAAAAAAAAAAACAAAAACAAAAAACCAACTTGAAACTTATCGATTCTGGAAAGGAGAAAAAAACCCACAATACAGGTTTATTATTTGAAATATTGGGTCTATCATTGTTTTTCCTCTTGCCGTGGCTTGGTGCTTCCTCAGGTTGATGGTCACCACCCAATTGCCTCACATGTGTCTGTCTGGCATCACTAGATTTCCACTGTCCCCCCAGCTCCATCTCCATAGCAACGGGATCTCTGACCCCGTCTGTGGAATCCTTGACCTGGATGTAGATCAGTGCAGCATCAAGGGAGCCTATTGGCCAGAGACTGCAGTTGTGCTGAGGCTGCAGAGGAGGGGTGATGGTGGTGATCAGGTGGTTTTTGGAGACTCGAAGCCCGTCTGCCCATGCTTGTTCTACATTGATAGGTAAAATTTTAGATAGCTTGTGACTAGCCAAGACTTCCTTTTGGGTAGCCCATTGGAGAACTGGTTCCAGAACATAACAGTCCGCCCTACTGAACTGGTTCATTGCCTGTCGGAGGGATCTGAGTGACTAAATCCTATAGGGATCTGATTACTCTCCGAGTGTCTGTCATAAAGGCCAGACTTATTGCTGGAGTTCTCTCTTCATCTTGTCCTTGGATATTTGTGAGCATAATGTTCCTGAGTGCTCCAGATATGCGTCCCAATTTCTTTGACAAACAAATCTCTCACAGTGGCAGGGTCATCCAAGGGGGAGTCATTGTTCAGAGGATGAACATAGCAGCATCCTTTGAGTTGGACCTCTGCAGTTTTTTCATAGAGTGCCTTCGTCCCCCTGTGGGGATCACATGGCTCGCTTTGCTCTAAGGCTGGGTGTGGTGAGAACCGGACTTTCAAAAAACCTCAGTTTTCCCTAAGGCAGGCCTGGGGCAGTTTAGCTGGCCATCAAACAAGGCATTCTCTGAACAGGGTAGAAATGACCCTATCAGGTTTTCCCTGAGGGTCGATACCCCTTACTGTTCTCCATGATGGCAGGTCAGTAATAAAACTTAATTTGTTCACTGTGGTGTTTTAGAGGGCTTGTATGGTCAGAGTGCAGCTGACCTGAAGAGTCCTTAGGTTCGCAAATGACAAGGAGGCAAAAGTGAAAAAGACCTGAAACAAAGCGCACTAGACAAACGTCAGGACAAACTTGCAAACAAAACCCCTAATATCTTATAAGTCAGTGTTACTGTTTGTGTGCTCTTTATTATCATTTTCATTCATGACCACTTATTACTTGTGTTTTTGTTATCTTTGCCAAAAACCGGGCACATTATCAGGAAGGCGCTTTGGTTAGACTTAAAGAGTGAATTGAGGTTAATCTTCAAAGTACTCTTCATCCATTGTTGGCATTATTTATTTATGTGTTTAAGGACTGTGATGATCCACGCCAGAGGACCTACTTATGTCTAAAGAGCACTCAGAATATCATTTTTTTTGCAGTTAAACGGAAAAAAAGATCTACTCACTGAATTCTATGTACTTTCAAAAAAGTCCATATCTGTAAATATGCAGAGTGTGTTACAAGTCCACAGTTTTTGCATCAAATATAGATGAAGAGAAGAGGGGCTGGAGAAGTGGAGAGCCCAAAACATACAGGACAGGCAGTTCTTTGGTGTCATTGTGCCGACAGCTTATAGAAAAAGGAGAAATGATTAAGGACCTGATCCACAGTGACCTGCATTCAATGGATCTCTTCAGACCATTTGGGGGCAGAGAAAAGGCCACAATCCCAGTAATACAGGTATGAAAGGTATAGGAAGACCCTTAATGACAATACAGAAAACAGTAAGAAATTCAGACAAGCACCATGTCAGAATTTGAAACGCAAAGAGAAGAAACAATATGACAAGTGATTCTGAGGTGATGAAGTTTCATTTGTTTTATCAATAAAATGCTGTTTTCTACCCAAAGTATTTTTGTGTAAAAAAAAAAATAAAAATCAAGATTGTTAAGAGATTAAGCATCCTTGTCTTACATCATTTGAGCAGCCAAGATTTAACTAGAAATTTTCTTATAAATGTAATTGTTGATTTAATGTTGCAGAAAAATACACAATCTGTAAGTTACCAATCCTTTATTTTCACCAGCAATATTTTTTCATTTATAAAGATTATGACAAAGAACTGCAAGAAAAGAAAAAACATTTTCCTTAACAAAAGTGTTGCCCTGAACTAGTTTTCTTTTACCTTTTTAAACAATACAAACATACATAAATAACTTTAGATATCAAAAAACACAAAATGAGACATGAAATATGTTCATCGTGCCTCTATGTATAGTTGCTTCTGTCCGGCCCAACAGAGCTCTGCACTTCAGACAGTAGCAAGTCTGCTTGCTTAAGTCGTGCCTGTATGAAGGGACTTAGAGTGAGGGGCCTTATTGATCGTCTTCTATGAGTGAAGTCCAGGCATTAGTTCCAGCAGGGTGAGTAGACAGCTGTCTGTGAGCCACTCTACTGGGCCTACATAGCAGGGCTGAGTGGAGCTGGGATGTGCACTTTTGATTTTGATCTCCCCAACATCACTTCTATTGACCGACGCACTGTCCTGTGCTTTACTTGCTGAGAGAAGCACTTGCTGAGGCCTAGCTGGAAGCCCGGACACAAGCCACCATTGCATTATCCGGGGAGCTGTTGACAAGCTTGTGATGATGAATCTTCCATGGTCTGCTGAGGCCTAGCCCTAATCACTACTGTCATCTACTGGCCACTGCTGTATCCACTGACCACAGCAATCACAAGTTGGGTTATCATGGTACACAGGACTGAGAATCCCACTGTTTGTTATCAAGGTGTGTATGTGTGAACTGCAAAGCTAGACACAAAGGTCAATCTGTACTGAGAGTGGTCCACTTTGTCGTCTGCTCAAATCAAATTTTGAAAAGATAGAAACTTTTCTTTGGATGCCTTTTACTCATTTATGGTTTAGTTTTAACATGGACACATAGGTGGCACTTGGTATTAATTTTCAAGTTCAACACTGCAATAAAAACCAAGCAAACATCTTTCATATGGTAGTTTCATTGTTTGAAAACTTCAGTAGCTAGGTTATCACCTGAATGCCCACTGTCTACGCAGAAATTCAGACAAATGGTCATTAAAGATAATTATCTCAATATAGCCCATGAAATGTGGTACTGATTTGTAACCTCAATCTTGGCCAAAAGCATTTAAATATCTCAGCAATGCTTGGTTCTTCATTGCAGTATGGCGTGACTGTGGCACAAAAGTAGTCTTATTTTAATAAAGACTGGTAATGGATTAAGGGGCTTACCCCTTGATTATGTGGTTTGCTTGCTCCCGTTCTGAGACTAAGATGAAAACTCCTGATGAATCCTGTTTATCCGGATTCCCCTACAAAGTAGCACCTGTGCATCAACATAAAAAGAAATCAGTTATCCATTACTAATATTAACAAACAATGGGAATGTTTTCACCAATAATAACAAACAATCCTCAAAATGTAAGGCCTGTATGACACAAACTAATGGTAAGTGCTGCCACCTAGTGGTTATTACGTAGATTGAGAGGAGGCCTAAAATATAACTCCAGATAGGCCCTATAAACCAGCCTGTATAACCTACTATGCACCCATCAGAGGTAAGGAGTTCTATACAAATCAGTGAGCTTGCATGCGCGCACCATTACTGGATTACAGCATTTTCTTAGCTCTCAGGAGCCTTTGGCCTTCTTCATAGTCATCCTGGTCCACACTGATCAGCAGGCGGACACCCTCCGCTCCAGCTGCCATCCTCAGGGAGTCAGTAATGAAAACCCCCTTTAGGGCCTCCAGCAGGGCTCCGCTCAGGTAGTCACCCCAGAAGGCCTCGAGGTTGTCCAGCTCTGTGAACTTGATGTCGCAGACGATAGAACCCAGGTCTCTGGCCCGCAGCACTGAGTTCGCCTGGCTGAACAACTCAAACTGGCGCTCCAGGGGCTGCCGCTTGTCTGAGGAGACGCTGTCGCGGAGTGCCGACTCATGCTCCAGGTATTCAGCCCGAACACGCAGGCGGATATCTGATAAAGGAAGAGGGGGGAGGAGGCAGTGGTGGAAAAAGGGGTAAGGGTGTGATGAAGGTGATGATGATGGTTTGGATAGAGGGGTGAAGGAACAGGGGTGAATAATGGCAGGGAAAGAAGAGGGGATCAGGTGAATGATGAGGGCAAGGAAGAGATACAGCGAGGAGAGAAATGAAAGCAGACAAAAGGATGACGTGAAGGGTGAGGAAAGAGAAGCGAAGAAGTGAAGAGTGGAGATTAGACCCACATCACAGACCAAAGGGAGGGGTCAAATCAAAACAAAGGGAAAGGAAACAAGGACAACACAAAATCAGTAAAAGATCACTTCACTTATTTTTGCATTTTAAAGCAGTTATCATATGGTGTGTTCAAGGGCACATATTTTCCAATAGGATACCAACCACTACCGTGTGGAAGAAAAATGGACGTTTCTTTTAACAAAAAGTAAGAACACTGCAGCAGAACAAAGACAATAGTCTTATTTGGTGTTGGAGCAGTGGAGCTTTACCAACTCTGGGCATACTTTTCCAAAAATCTTGCTGCAAACCCTTTGTAATTCATTTTCTTTTTTTCTTAGTGGAAATTAGACATTTTTAAGCAAGAACAGAAGTACTGCACATTAAGGCCAGTAATGGTGTTCCTTTTCTTCTCATACAATTCAATAATTTTAAGTGTCATCTGTCCACGAGAGGTGACAATCAGAAAAAAAAACTGATGAATGAGTACTTTCTTTAAAGCATGGGTGCGATAAATACATGGTTAGTTTGTGCATTGAATAGATTCAGCTTAATTCGACACCCCTGGGAAGTTAAGCAAGGACTATGGGGTACTGAAGGCAACTGGAGTGGCTCTTTATAGGAACCTAGTTTTAAAAATGCCAGATTTATTCTGATGAACATGTTTAAAGCTGAGAACAGATAGCTCCTCGAGTTCCGCAGTAACAGGATTGGCGGTCATGCAACAGCACAGCGAGAAAGATCAGAGGATACATACTGTACTGAGCAAAAGCACCGCTGAGATCGTCCCCCATGTCATTATTCCAGAGCTTGGAGTGGAAACCAGCTGCTGCCGACTCGCTGCAACAAAAATCCATCTGTCCCACTTAAAACCCTTCAGTAGAGGTCATTTGTTTTGCAACCAGTGACAACCTTTTCACCAAAGACAGTATCAATATTTCTAAATGCAGACATCTTTTAAATAGCATCTCTAATTTTGTAAAACATTGCCTGAACAAAACCTATTTGCTCCACTCTAAGATTGACAATAAGAATAAGTCAGTGGACTGTTAATAAGGAGACAAAAAATATATGACAACCATTAGAGGCCCAGGGAATCAGAAGCAAACCACAAGCAACAGATCTAGTTTGCTTCTAGTGACCATTGTTGTGATTTCTTTTCTCCATCTATTACCTTTAATTAGCTAATCAAGGCATAATGTGTCCAAAAATAACTTTAACTCCTACTTATAAAAAGGTTCAACTGTTAAACAGGACAAATTTCAACATCATGGTCATGTTTACCCTCATTGAATTCATATGTATTTGGGCCTATGGGAAACACTGCAAGGCTCAAGAGAGATACAGTTTGGAAAATGCCAACATTAGAAATGCAAATGTTGAATTAGGGCATTGATTTTGCATCCGTTAACATTTGTAGGAGGGTGATAAGTGAACTCTGACTATTGCTTTAATGCTGCATAGGACTGTAATTAAATTATTACCAAAAAAAACAAAACAAAACACGGCTAAATCAGAAACTTAATGAGTGAAGGGAAGAAATGTTTAAAATATGTAAATTTAGTAATACGTCAATTAAAATCCAGATGGTGCAAAAAAAAAAAAAAATACAGAATGCAGGGGTAGAAGTGTTTTTTTTTCTCTCATAAAGGCATTTTTACATGAATGGAAAGCACTTGACATTTCACAGGAATTAAAACATTTGATAGCAATTTGTGATAACCCCCCAGTCAATCTAAAATACATAGAGAAAAGTTGATCAATTGTAAATAAAACCTTTTTATAAAAGAGTTCCCAATTTAAAGTACCTAGACCTTTCAGATTTCATTGTTTAACCCATAAAGACCCAGCAATATTTGTGTTAAGTTCACAAATGAAATGTTCTCTGTATTTAACCTATTTAATCCGTAAAGACCCAAACATCCACCATCTACCAAAACCATGTTCTGATATAAACTGTTTAATCCCTGTTGATCCACTAATTTATGCAAATAATTAGTGTAAAATACAGTTATTCATCTTTTCATGGTCATCAGATATGATCCATTTGGATGTTCGGAGGCTCCGCAGTTACCCTGGAAACATTACCTTCTACAACATTGATTCATCAGTAAAACCCATGGAGTTGGATCAATGACAGTACATGGAGACACTGAGTTTACGTTCCAGTTAATAATAGATTTGCTGAAAAAAAAAAAAAAAAAAAA
>JAPTGZ010329175.1:0-13637 GCA_029814645.1 Fowleria isostigma | reverse complement strand
AACAGTTAATCTAAACATTGTTACAATGGCATTAAAATGTTTTGCCTTTATTTTAAAGGTTAAACACGCCTGAGAAGTGCCGTAATAAGCTTTGATTTTGTAGAAGTCTAATATTTAACTGATTAAGGTTTTTCTGGAACAAGTAATAAAAGTAATTCAGAGTTTTCAGATTTGAGTCTGTTAGTTTTCTCACTTAACTGACCTGACAAAGCTGAACAACAATGTTTTCCTGTATGTAATTTAATTTAATGACCATGTGGACGTTCAGAAAAGCTCAAATTAAGGTTATTTTATCAAAACAGAAAACCATTAAAATAAACAACAAAATATATCTTATAAACAAGCAAGCCACCTTTGTATTTGTCAAACTGCATAGGTTTTATTTGTGAATCTGTTGCTGAAAATGATGGCATTTCCACATTCACTATTTAGCCTCTGAGCATCCAAATGGGTCAAATGTGATGCCATTAAAAAGGTAAACAGCTTAGTTTCATCTAAATTATTTTGATGTATTGATGGGATTAGTGGTTTAAAAGTTATTTAACACAGTGGAGCAGTAGATGTTTTTTGTAGTTTGTTATGATGTATGTTGTGCTGCTGCTGTGATGTCGCTGATTTTTGTGTTAGCTTGAATGACTTTAGTCTAACCCATACTAGAAAAAATGCACTGTATATAAATGTTAAAGTAATATATGTATATCAGGATAATATTTTTTTCCATATAGCTGAACCTTAATTTGATCTAGAATTCTTTACAGTAGTTAAAGTCATATCTGAATTTTTGATCATGTTTTATGTTTAGTGTATATAAAGATGTGAATATGCAGAAATCTACCAATCTAAATCCAAACCACTACTGTGTGCACCCCTCTCTTAAATCTGTCTTAGGTTTTTATCAGTCGAGTGTCTGTGAGATATGACGATGAAAAATGATGAAACTGCAACTCTCATGTCATCTGACTAATTTGTTCCCTTGGTAGGTTTATCAGATCGTTTGCCACCCCTGGGACTGCACTATCTGCTTTTTCAGATCGCATAAATTTTGTTTACCAGAAGCCTGCGTAAACTGAGCTATTTTAAACCATACGGGAAAAAACAACAAGAAACCTTTAATTCTTGTGTTTGTACAAACTTATTTGCGTAAACAGAGTTCATGCTGTTTTAACCCTTTTATAGGGCACTCATAGAAATACTCCGAAATTAAAAATGTCAACTTTAGTGTTATTGGAGGACCTAACAAGACATTACTACTTTTGTGAATTTTTTTTCCAAATTTTGTATTGTCATGTAGAAAAAATTAAGGTCAATGAAGTTACCGTATTTGGTTCCTTGCTAATGAGTGGCAAAAAAATAAATAAATGAAGTGAAATATCCAAGCAGAACATACACAAAATATGAGAAAAATACATGTTGTGAAAAGTACATGTTTTTTAGAACATCACAACAACTGAAGTGCTGATTCAGAAACCTGTCAACATCCACATTATCCCTTTGAATATTATTACTTTCATTAGTACCATTACTTCATGGTACCTAATAAATCAGGTACACTCACTGTTCATGCAGGCGTGGACCTTACAGACCCTGTAGACCACATTGGACCTGAGATTGTAGACTCACTGTCCTCCCTGGAACTGTTGCTGTCACTGTCTTGTGATGTATGTGGAAATTACCAAAACTTGTCACTCGACTGATAAAGGGTTAACAAAGCAAAACATTACTAGTGAACACATACAGTAGAAAAAACATGCATGAGACTGCAGGCCCAGTGACAGATTTATCTTTGTCATTAGTACATGGACAGCAGCTGGCTGGTGTTCATAAATCAGTGTAAATTTAACATACTGTAAATCTGGCTTCGAAATTCACTGTTGACTGTTGATCCCACTTTACCCCCATGTTGTCTGCTCTTCATCGAAATCATCAGAAATAAAAACACAGTGAAGTGAAGCCTCCTCTAGTGGCCACACAGGAGCTGCACATCCATAGTTATACCGATGGGAAAAAAAACCCTCATGCTGAAATCAAATAAATTCTTAAAATGTACACTTTAACACAGGATTTTAAGTATTTTTCTGTCTTTAATATAGATTTTATGGTGTTTCATGGTATGTCTCAATTTTATTTCTATATTTTTCACAGTTTAAAAACATATACGTATATTTTTGTGATTTACATCTATAACTATTTGTACCTGGTTAAACTGAACTGTAAGCCATATGTTGCATATGTAAGGTAGAAGTCATTGAAACTTTACTTTGAAAAGTAAAGGTGCAGCACAACAAAAAAGTATTAATATTACATTAAATGGCTTCACAGCAGAACTGCTATTACTGGTACAAGTGTCTGCATGTAGTGCTAGTCAAAGTGCAGTGTTCCTTCTTTAGATTTGGTCAGTTGTCAGCCTTTAATGTCTTTTTGTAAATGTATTTTATCATCTTTTCACTCAATATGGGATTTTTACTGCTAAAGCCTTTTCAAAAGTAAGTTACTAATCACTAAAATAAGATAACATCACATGTATCATCCTTATAAGACTACTCATTATAAGATGAGATAAGATATTTCTTTATTAGTCCCACTTGGGGAAATTCCAGATTTACAGCAGAAAGAGTGGAGTACAATGAAGCACACAAGAGCAAAAAAGAGAAAAACTAAAACTAAAAACAAATCAGCAAAGCTAAAAATACTATTTACAGCTGTGCACATGCTGAACATGCTACAGGTTGGATAAGGAAATACTCATATGTACAAATACACACATATCTACACACATAATTATGTGTGTGTACATGTATGTATGTATGTATGTATGTATATATATATATATATATATATGGTTATTGCACAGTTTATTATGAAAATTATGGAATGTAAGAAGAGTAAAGACGTTCTTAAAAACCTAAAAGGCCTGCAGTCTGACTTCCTCAGCCAGAATTACATAGGACTGACCAAAATTTGCTCCAGAAAACATCCTGCTGCCGGGGTTGGCCGATGCTCCTTCACTTTGGGTTTTTGCCAATCTGCGACTTTTGTTGCTGGTGCAGTAATTTCAACCTAATTAAATAAGTAACAATTAAAAGAAGAAAAAATAGAAAAAAAGGGGGAGGAATGGAAGAGACATGAAAGAAGAAAATCTGCCCTCACTGACAGTGAAACCAAACCAGTGGAAAAGGCTGGGGCAGCAGAAATTATAGGGTCAATCGTGGCACAGACAGAGCGACTTGGAAGAGGAGGAGTGTATATTTGCATAGTGCATATGTGAGGTACGTCTGCCTCTGTGTATATAGCAGATTATACAGTAGATATATACATGGATCTAAATGTAGAGCTACTGTGTAAATATAACAATACAGAGAGTTAATGGATTTATATCCTCTCTCCTCAGTCCACATTGATGCTGCCTTTAGTGGTGGTAGGTGCTTCCCAGCCGTTAAAGTGTGTTCTATCAACATGTGTTTAGTTGAGCACATGTGAAGTGGGACTGAAGCGAGTGACAGTGTGTCTCTTGTCTCTCCTGGATCATTGTGTTGTCTGGCTCTAATGACGTCTGACAAGAATCTAGTGCCTCTCTAAATATAAACCAACCTGATTACCGATGCTCACTACACTCTCTATGTAAACAACTTCATATGATCTTCACATTTTCACACAAAGCGTGCATTCTCATGACACATGTTTTCCCCAACAAGGATTTCCCGTGTTTAGATTCTGGATGTTTGTTTGTTTTTTTAAATAGATGCGATGAACACGTTGTCACTTTGCTGCATTCCAAAAGTTTAAAAAAAAAATTTAAAAATGCAACACTTACCTCTCTTGCGCTTTCAGTCACGGGGGGATTTTCTTGTGATGCCTGTGAGTTTACAGATGTCACTGTCAAGGAATGTTAGCTAATGATTTAACTGAGTTTGTTTTGTCCTGACTACACTTCTTAAAAGCTTTTTTTTTTCATTCAAGTATTGAGTCAGTCTGTTCTGAAGGTGTCATATCTGTCTTCTGTCACAGGAGGATGTCCCACATATGTCATTGGTTTGTAATGGCTAGTGAAGGATCGTTATTCCCCTGGTAATATTTAAGAGAAATGCCATTGTAATGAGTGACCTGAACCACCAATCCTATGCTGATGTCTTCCTTTCTTTTTCCTTTTGAAAAGCAGCAGAATAAGCTGAAACCCTAGTCCATTTGTATCGTCGGGACAAAGAGAGACTATTGTGGCAGGAGAGCTGAGGGGGGGGGGAGCTGCCGGTGGAGGGAGGGGTGCAAGGGGTCAGGGGGGGCACAGAGGGGTTAGTCAGAGTCCGACACCAGTTGGGAGGAGTGTTGGTGCGTAATGGTGGGGGTGTGTGGGTCAGGTAGTGTTTTGTTTTTTGTTTTGTTTTTTTGGGATGGGGCTGAAGTTGCAGCGGTGTGCATTTATCCAGCTGGAAGAGGCTTCAGTAGCAGAGTGGCAGAGGGCGGGGGAGGTTAGGTTGGAGAGGGAGAGAGGGAGGGAGGGAGGGAACGACAGGGAAGCCAGCGAACTGCCTCTCTCACGCTTCAACAGGCGTTTAGTCTGCTCCAGCTGCTTACGCCAAAAGCACCCAGAGAGCAGGAGAAGAGGCAGAAATGGCCATGGACATATTGATATCACAACAATGACTCCACAGCACTTGCACAGTGAAGTGCACGCTGGATTTTAACACCTGGAATTGATGACACCTATTTATATATTTTGAGGGTTTGGGGAATTTTTCGGCTGTCTAAATGCTGTCACTGAGGAAAATGCACTCCAGAGCAAAGTCCCGAAGTTGTGACAACTACCTGAGTATTAAGGTATGAGCTTTAAATCAGTGATTATATTTTTACCGGAACATTGAAACATTGTTCTGAGTTTTTTTCTTCATTCTACTTTTACTTTAGGTGTTTTCACTTTTTGTTGTTTTAAGTTTTCTTTTTTTTTTTCTCTGTATTTTACCTAAACACTATTGTTTTTGTGCACGTTCATAAAATGCTTCTTTTTTGCACAGGTCATTGACACCTGATCTGATTGATTATACCTTAGTAGTCAAAACAAAGCAGATAACTTTTTATACATGCAGTATATGAATGTAGAATCTGTATGTATTCTGATGAATACTATTATCGGGTGATACAGACTTATGTCCATTAGTTTATTTTCTGTTTTAATATTAAATCTCCTTCATCATTTGAACATAAGTGTCATTGTGGAAATGCATTTCTTTCTTCTGCTCAAATTAGATCCCTGCCTGTTTGTACTACTCTGTAGTCACTTTGAAGGCCATGCAGAGATTAGACGTTCATCTTCAACATGTTCTACATCTGTCAAATCGTAATTAGTGAAGCTTTACTAGCATTTAAAGACATGTACCATCATGTTAAGTTGGCTAACGATGGTAATTAGAGATCACAGCTCATAAACAGCAAACATTTGAACTTTTCTTTCTGTTTCCTTTGTTGTTGTCGTCGAGAACAACCTCTGAATGCTCTTTTACTAATAATTAAAAACAGAACCAAGCTTTAAAGTGTATGTTTCTTGGGGTCAGTAAAGTAATGTATGGGGTCCCCTCTAATAAATCATCTTCCTTATCAATGTTTCACTTGTTTTGGATCGCCTCAGTTCTATATTTACCCTGCAGAGGTATCAGCAGACTTTGTTAGTCACTATTGTCTCCCTGTCACTACTCATCACTGCTCTGATTGGTTGAAGGACCTCCATTCACTTTTTTCTTGTTGGGCTTCCCTTTATGCACAGACATAATGAAGTATTTTAGAGTGTGAATGATTGTATTGTATGAAGTATAACATTTATCTGTAGGGTCATGGAGGTCTGTCGAGGAACAATATCCTGTCAGTGTTGTTTACATCCTGTCGGACAAAGTCATTAGTTGCCTACTGACAACATAGATCAAATCTTTGTCAGAGGCTGTTCCTTGGATCATTTGTCTTAATCAAATGAGATGTACAGCTGTCTGTATTCATTTCATGTGCATATTTTGTTTTGTACTCTGTTTTCAGACTCTAGATTAATTCTTCTTCTGCATCAGGAAAAAATGGGGAAAATATCATATAAATAATTTCAGTCTAATGAAAATCATGCAGTGTAGCTTCTGCTGTGGACAGTGTTTGCTTATCTAATTATGTAACCAGTTTATCACCAGGCATCCGTTTCTGTAGTCCTCACTGTCACCTAATGGCCCATTCCGTATTTCACAGAGTCAGTGCAGACCTCTGGGGTTAAAGTTTATCTACACAGATAAATTTACTTCAGTGTCTTTTTACTCTGACCTTTATATTACATGCAGTTGTACATAGAGGAGTGTGTGCTGTGGTGTTCATACACAGAGCTCCTTTGTGTGTTAATGTTTTTGTGCTTAAAGCACAGTTCGATTTTAAATCAGTCACCACCGTTGGCTGTCAAGGTACAATGAGCAAAATTATAAATGGCCTTAGCTTAGACTTCCAGGTCATTGTGCTTTTTCCCTGTTTGCCCTCTAACAAACCAGGGAAAATTATAGAAGGCTCTCTCTGCAGTCGTCTGTTTTGAGCTCCCTCCTCCTCGCCTCTCTTTCTCTCATGAGATAGGATTTCTATTGGCACAGATCAAAAGCTGAATCAAACTGCAAGTTCAATGGTGAAGTCTCACTAGGCTCTATTGTTGGTGTCCTGGCACCTGGCAGCGGGGCAGGTCTGAGCAACCTGTGGCCTTTGTCAGCCCGCTGCCTTTGAGGCTGTTAGCAGGTTGGTTAGTGAGCGGTCTGTATGGGGGCTCCAGGGCTCTCCTGTTACACTCCCCTGGTGGCTTCATGCTCCACTGGAGGCCTGGTAGGCAGCGCCTTTTGTGTCCCTGACCACTAAATGTCTCAGTGACCACCTCTCGCTCACTTTCTCTCCAACTCTGTATGTCTCTCACTCTTTCTTCCATCCCTTTGGCCCTCTCAGCCAGAGTGTTCTTCCTCTTTCCATGTATATTTGGACACTTGCATAGTCACCAGGTCTTGTTAGATGTAGGTCAAGCAGTTTTGTAAAGTCTCTTACTCACAAAATATGAAATACAGCCCCCTTTTCTAGAGGTTGACCAACTCACTCTTATTTTGCAATATATCCTACAGCTCTTGAACAGCTGCTGTACTGGCGGCTTGGACAGAAGTGTCCCACCTGGAGCTTTGAAGCCATTAATTACCACCTTAGTCCTCCATCACACAAGCAGCTCCTTTACAAAGACCTGGCATCAGAAAGGGTGGGACTTCCCAGTCTGCTTCTGTCCTGGCTGAGGGTTTGAGACTAGACATACACAATCATACACACTGCATTCCTCTCTGGATCAGAGCGGATGGGAAGCTCAGCTTTGCTGGCTAAGCTCTGTTGCTCTGCTGTGACATACAGACATGTCTGCTTCGAAACAGGTGACATTTTGTGAAAACCTTCACATTTTTTTTTGACAATAGAAGTCTATACATCACCTCAGTTATCTAAGATGTTATCTACAAGGAACGCATTTGTCTATTAGCCTGAGTCCAAACATAAACATTGTTGAACATGACCATTGTTTGTGTAAGTACACTTTTTTGCTTATATTGTCTGTGTAATTCTTTAGTCAGCCACTCCTGTGAAGTGAGTTAAATAACATTTGATTTATCATGGAGCTCAAATCTTTTTTAATGTGAGTAATTGTTCTTCAAAACACCACCTCTGTCACTACCACTGTTTTCTCTGCCTTGGGAACCTGAGGAGAAACTTGCTGGGCTGTCCTAACTATGTTGCGAGGGCTTTCCTCTCATTGTTAGCTTTCCTCCAATAAAACACCATGTTATTCTTCGCAACAGTGACTAATGCCCAGAGACATTTTTGTCTCACTAAAAGCCGGCTGACTGCTAATGGAGGTGGGCGTTTTGTTTCAGGGCACCAACACTGTACACTGCATAGCACTTAGAGAGGCGGAGTGCACAATGAACGCCTTGTAGTAGAGTCGTGGCATGTGTACCAATGCGCTGAACTGTACTCACTCTCCTCTAATTGATGGTGCTGAGCTGCTTAGATCAACAGGACAGATTCTACAAAGGGTGAAACATGGGCTGTCTGACAGACTCGATTCACCATGACACAGGCAATGTCTTGATTTCACAGCAGCGTTTACACTTTACAATTGTCCTGTGCATTTTGAGTGTTAGTTAATATTTATATATTTGAAGGTTATGATATATTTTATTCTCGAGCCTAAAATCATACAATTCACAGCACAAAGTCTTTATGTTATGTTAAACCTTTAGCTCAGCACTTTTATCTTAAGATGAGTAGCTTTGCATTTGGACAGTTTTTCACCAAATTAAACTTAAGTATTTAAATAGTTTGCATTGTAGTCTGTGTCATGTAGTGAGCTGGTGAATTTTTTGATTTCTTTTCTACACTAACAACTGTGGTTAGTTGCCTACATCCATGGTAACAACCTGTTCACAGATTCCTATGTTGAGAACCATTCAGTTTTTCCACGGAAACCCTTTTGTTTACTTTTCTTTGACATTCTTCTGCTCCTCTACAGCAGCAACAGTGTGGAATACTTGCTACTGCTAGCTTAACACATTTCCAACACTCACCTCTTTTAAGTTTAACAGCATACATCAATATTACATATTAAACTTTTAAAATTCACAAAATATCACAACATATTGATTCATAAGTCCTTTATTGTGATATATACTGTATCAACAATCAGGAGGCACTCGAGTGAAAATAATAACACCATAAAGAGCTGCATCCTCACTCTTCTTTCTTCAGCTTGATACATAGTTGTCACAGTGTGGGAGTTTCCCTGGCATTACTATCTACCAGTGTGGTTATCACTGGAAGCAGATGTTTCTATTTCACTATTATATTCCATTTAGAAGGACAGGCGGTGTAGGGATGTTTGGCCTTGGCACAGGCTAAGAGGGATGTCATAGCCTGAACATAACTCTCATACCAGGTCAACCTCATCAGGACAGTTGGACCCCCCCCCTTATCCAGGGGCATGTTGTAACTCATCCTGTAACGGTGTAGGACACATCATCTGTTGTGGACAAGAGTGATGGCCAGTGTCATATAAGGGTCAGATAATAGTCATAATGACAGGGCTGTTATTAGAGGGCAGAGTTCCACCATCCGGGCTGAGAGAACTAGTCTGGACTTTCCAGTTCTGCTGTTTGTGTCCGCTCACAGCGACGTCATTCCCTCCAGGTGTTTCCCCTGTTTCTGATGGAAAAACCATCATGGCTGACATTTCCTGTCATGTTTGAACTTCCTGATTTTCTGGATAAGTTTGATTATGTGTAGTTACAAGTGCTCTATTTAATAGTTAGGAAATGCTAAGTTTAAATTAGGCTCATTTAAACAATATGAAACTGTTGATACACTTGAATAATAATTTTGTGTGTTTAAATGCCAAAGTTTTCAGTGGTACTGGGGGTATCTTCAGCCAATATAAAACAAAGTGAGAAAAATAGTGTAAGAGCACACAGATTTACAGTCAAAATTTATAGTCTTGCTTATAGTATCGCAGTACATTGTAATACATTCAATCATATCCCCGGTATGATGATCATATCACTTCCTTGTCTATGCATAACCTTAGGCATCAAATGTTGATTCATATCTTAGTTAAAATGTCTTATGATGTGGTTTTGAGCATTTTTTTGAACATGTATACAGTTCAAGCTTCTCTTGTTATTCCTGATTATTATTATTATTATTATTATTGTTGTTGTTATTCCCTTATTTACCTTTTTTCAGGACGCTGAGTCTTTGGACAACTGTATCCAGAGCACCTTGTCGGCCTTGTACCGCCCCTTCAGTGCCACGGCAGCCACTGTCCTGTGGCAACTCTTCAGTGTTGTGGAAAGACAGTACCGAGGGGACGGCCTCCGCTGCTTTGTTGACTTTTTGCTTCCTGCAAAGAGGATCCTGCAGATCATCCAACAAGAAACCTGTGTGAGTGTTTCGTAGACACAAAGGCCAATCAAGGATCTCAGGAATGCTCATCGTAATTGTCTCAGGATTTATTTTAAACTGTAAAGCTGTCAGATTACCTAGTACTGACCATAGTGATTTTGTGGTGGATTGATTGAAGTGTGGAGTTTCACTCCAATGTATTTTGTTTTCAAGGAACTAAGTGCTGACTGACAAAAGTAAGTGAAGACACAGCAAGAGAAAATGAAGGAATGTCAGGACAAGTTACAAACTGTCACTCAAAACATTAATATAGGATGTTGCTGTAGAAGTAGTGTGAGATCATGGTAGTTATTGTTATTTCAACCATTACTGATAAAAATCTGGGCAGTAATCATGCTTTGAAAATGAGGTAATATATTAAAGTTGTATTTTTATGAGTGACACATACTCATTTCATATTACGTCACTCAAAGGAAACAGTTGGAAGTAGCGATAGTAAAAGAGATATCACATCATTGTCTGGCATTTACATACCTCAGTCCCCGAAGTCTATGAAATAAGCTTAGTTGATTTCAGTATATTTATATTTAATCATATTTGATATTTGAATTATCTCTTCAAATGATGCACTTAAATGTGACAAACAGAAAATCAATATTCAAACATTCTACAAAAAATCTGACCCAACATGCATGCTTTCTCATAGTCAAGACATATTAAAAAAAAAAAATGGACGGGTAAGCAAATTATCTGATAATGGACAACATTCTTGTGACAAAGAATGTGAGTGCAGGGCTGCTGAGTGTGAATAACTTTACTGAGTGGAAAGTGGGGGCATCAGACTGACACAGAGTTGTGTATTGTTCAGAAAACAAGCTGAAAACCAGCCATCCTTCTCCAAATAGGGAAACAGAGGGAACCTGTTGTCTGTTTGAGAGGCTGCCCAAACCTCTTGAGTCCAAAACAACACTGAATATCTCTCTCACAAGCTTTGATTGCTGTGGGTCAGGGCTCTATGACCAAAGCACTGAAACTTTATTCCTCTGTATTCATCTCTGTGGTGATTACACTGTGACGATAGCCATAGAGGCTGAGTTCCATCTAAGCCTAGCCCCTGAGAATACCTTGCTCTGAGACTCTTTGTATTGCAGGCAATATGAGAGGCTTTAGAAGAAGATCACATCCTCAGTCTTTGGCTTCACATTCACAAGAAATGAAAAAACCAACCCTGGAGTCTTTCCTCTCAGGGCTTTTTTTTTCTGTAGCGTCACAGTGAAGATTTCTGTTGTTGCTGCAAAACCAGGCCTGATCAGACAGGTTTTCCTCTTAAGTCAAAAGATCACTGACAGTGATTCATCCCGAACGTCCCATGAAAACATGTCTCCTCTCCATTAAAGTTAAACATGTGTTTGAACACTGCCTTGCAGATGTCAGTCAAGATGATGCAAAGCGTACCGCAGCTAAACGTGACACACCAGTGATTTTTATAGGAGTGCGTATTGACTGTGTTCTGTTTTCTCTCAGGTCAGGTTCAGGGGCTTGCTGTTTTATCATGAGGGGTGGCCTCTCTGCATCCATGAGAAAGTCGTCCTCCAACTTGCCCCTCTGCACAAAGTGCGACTAAAGCAAGGAGACTTCTACCTTCAGATAGTTCCTTTAGGCCGCAAGACTGCCAAGATTGTAATAAAATGCCTGTCAGCCAGTGGGCAGGCAATTGCAGAAATCCCTATTGCAGAGAGCATGTACGGCAGCATCTTCACAGCTGAGTTCTTGCAGAATGTAACACGTGACCGAAACCTGTACCCGCTACAGAACTGTCTGCTTACCACTGGTACAGCTGTGTACAGGACGCCGTGGAAGAACGTGGTCAACCCACTGTTTGTGAACAGCACGGCGGACGCCATCATGCAAGCACGCAGCAGCAGAGGTGGCTTCCGGGGCCATCTAAGCACCTGCAGCACCAGCGGATCGACAGGGACCCTGGACAGCCACCGTAGCTCTCGAGAATCCCTGCATTCTCAGGGAGCTGACTCCATCTTTTCTGAGCCCACTTCCCCAAACAGAAACCACATAGACCACAGCTGTGAGAGCAGTTTAAAGGCAGCAGACACTTCTACACCAGTCTCTAGGCTGGAAAGACCTGCAGAAGATTGTGGGGTTGGACGGGGGAGTGAGGAGGGTGCTGGGAGAGAAAGAGGACCAGGATCCAAGATGCTTTCTTTTAGCACAGACCTCAGTAACCCAGGTCCTCGCCGACGCCTCCCAAGGGACTCTGTGGCATTTGAAAGCAGGAGACTTTTCAGGAAATCATACATGGAGGCCCTGCAGAACCCCATGAGCCTTGGGTCAAGCTCTGAGTCCATCCTGGAGGAAAGTTCAGACCACAGTACTGGACTAAACCACAGAGAAAGAGCACTAACACCCGGCAGCAGCCCAGATACCCGGACATCCAGAGAGCACTTATCCTGGAGGTTGGGCAGCAGGGGCTGGCTCAGCGGGGACGACTCCAGGCCCAGCACACCTTTACTGTACCTACAGAGAGGGCTGCGGAGCGCTGAGAGACGGGCAGAAAGGCGCTCCAAGTCACTGGAGAGGACTAACAAGTCTGGCCAAGTTAAAGGCCACAGAGAGAGATCCTCCTCTGGAGGATCTGCGAGCATCTCACCCAAAAAGCTGATGAATGGCTACGCAATCCTGTTTGGGAAAGTGGATGTGGAGGCAGCTTTTCCTGGTTCAGAGAGAAGGAACAGCAAAGATGAGACAGGTATGTGACATTTGTACAATAATACTCAGCAGAATTCTTTCACAGTTTTTAAAAATTAATCAAAATATTGTAAATGCTATTGCAGGTACCTTGTTTTATTGCAGTTTGCAGTACCTATGCTAATGTTTTTTTCAGATGCAGATACCCATGTCAGTAATAATAAAAAAAAAACAATATGAGGACAACACAGAGACCTAGTTATTACAGTTTACTGAATAAGATACATACAGATATTCATTTCACTGTTAAGGTCCTTGTGATTATCTTCAAAAATCTTCATTATAATGGGCTGAAAGATAGGGAGTTGTGCTGTACTTGCATTTATGTCACTTTTGCTTTTGTTCACCTATATTTTACTTTTACTCCCAACGCTTATTGTGGAGGACTGCAAATCTACTGTTAGTAGATATTTTATACGTAAATATACATACATAATGTGATGTATTATACAGATTTTGTAAGTTTATAATAGAAGAAGAAGAATCTTTATTGTCAGTATACACTGAAATTTGTCCTCTGCATTTAACCCATCCTAGATTTTATGTTACATACACATATTGCATGCTAAGTAGCGGTGGGCTGCCTGTCAGGTGCCGGGGAGCAAATGGAGGGGGTTAAGTGCCTTGCTCAAGGGCACATCAGCCAACCTTTCTTTGCCAGTCCGGGGAATCAAACTGGTGACCCTTTGGTCCCTACCGACTCTCCAGCTGACTGCTTATCCATCTCAGCCATGGCTGCCCCCCATAGTTTACATGTTCTCCCCGTGACTGTATGGGTTTTCTCCGGGTACTCCGGTTTCCTCCCACCATCTAAACACATGCACTGATAAGTTAATTGGTTAATCTAAATTGCCCATAGGTGTGAATGTGAGAGTAATTGTTTGTCTCTATATGTCAGCCCTGTGATGAACTGATGAAATGTCCAGGGTGTACCCCGCCTTCGCCCTTAAGTA